>LGSM01000774.1:0-15184 GCA_001314345.1 Phytophthora multivora | reverse complement strand
TCCAAAAACCGGTTTTATCGGGGCTCAAGCACTGTATCAGAAGGCAAAGGAATTAGATCCTAACATAACTCTCAAAATTGTGAAGGATTGGTATTCCAGTCAGACCGATATTCAACGATTCCAGGACCAGAAGAAGCGGTTCGATGGATTCAAAATTGCTTCACATAATCCTAACTCATGGCAAATGGATCTTACGTTTTGGGAGAAACGACCAATTTTGACTGCTATCAACATCAACTCAAGGTTGGGATTTGCAAAGCTTTTATCAAACAAGACAGCAGCAACTGTGTTGACAGCGCTTAAAGCGTTTGTTCGCCTCCATAAAGTAGATATCATTACGAATGATAACGGTAGCGAGTTCATGAATTCACAGTCTCAAGAATTTTTCAAAGCAAAGAAAATTGAGCACTACAACAACGAGCCTGGTGATCATGGGGTAATGGGTAAAATTGAGAGATTTAACAGAACCATCAAGCAGCGACTCACCAAAATGTCTCCAAAGCGGATCACACAGAAGCTGGTAAGTGATATCATCACAAACTACAATAACACTATCCACCGATCAATAGGCATGACCCCAAACGAAGCGAAAGGTAAAGTTATAGAAGCTGAACTTACACATAACCAAGCGGAAGCAGAAAAGATTGAAAATGAGCTTGACATAGGAACAAATGTCCTTTATCGTCTCAAGAAGCAAACATTTGACAAAGAAGCTGCTCGGTGGAGCAAAGCTGTCTATAAAATTGTAGGTATGGACGGATACCGAATTGAAATCAGATCCAAGAACGGTCATACCCTCTACAAATCACCAAACGATTTGAAAATAGTACAAACGAAGACGACATACGCCACCATTAATAGGGGTGATATTTTAGAAGCCGAGGAGATCTTAGATCATAAAAAGATGCGATCTGGTAAATACAAATATTTAGTGAAGTGGGTTGGTAATGAACCTGACTCATGGGAGCCTCAATATAACCTACGTTTAATCAATAAGAATCGGAAATCAACGCTTGAGAAAGAGTACTGGGATTCAAAAAAAATAAACCTGACTGCGTTTTAGAGTTGAGTAGAAAAATCGTCTTTGCGGACTTGGTTCAATTATATCAAATTTATTAATATTTTTATTTTGAAATATGTGCATGTGTATATAGATACAAAGTCATAACCATGTGCCTCAACTGCGAAGAGACAAAATTAGAGCTTAATAAGCTTCGACGTAAGCTCTGGATCATTCAGGAGGTAAGTAGGATCAAGAACGAGCTGATGATGTTAGATCCAGTGTCCAACTTTCGATCAACTGTGGTAAATAAACACTATAAGAAGGAATTAGAGCGTATCTTTGGCGTCCCATTTCATCGTATTAAGGATCGCTATCTGAACATGCTAAACGAACGAAATCGGATTTGTCATAGCTATGATATGTTTAAACACGAGCCAGTACTACCAAGTCTGTGGTAGGTTTCGCGCTGTATCTATTTTTTTATGTTCGCAATGATATATACGATTCAAACAATGTTTCCAAATTTTGAATCACTTGCTCAACGTGAGCAGAAACGACAGGAGCTACTGGAGCGCGTACAGCGTCGCCTCCGACAGACAAGTGCTAAACGTCAGATGTATCAAGATGCATTATGGACCACTGATGCTATTAAAGGTGTATCGCTAACCAGTAAATCCCAGTCAGATGCAAGTACTCAATCTGAAGATGCCAAGGTTGGATCGCAAGACTCTGCCTACGCTGACTTAAAAAAAGTCTCAGTACTGAAAACTCCCAAAAACTCCCTGAGCTCTCAACTGTAGATGTTAGTACTCAGGCAAAAGGTGAAACGCTCGATGTAGGGGTAAATACGCGCCCTGAAATGACTGATAGAAACGTTCAAACCAGTCCTAACACGACGGACGTGGGCTCTCAGTCGGAACATCCTGAAATGATCGATAGTGCTACTTCAACTGGGTCAGACAAAGACTTATTTAGTGATATAACTGGAAGTGATCAACAAATTGCGAAAGATGAAGTGAAGAAACTTCTAGAGAAGTATCCGGAATTGTTGGAGAAACGAATGCATCCCATCGGTCATGATGGTAAATTATTAGCCAAATATTTTATTGGTCGTAATGCGGATGTATATAGTTTCAGTACCGGTAGAAAATTAGTAGTTTCATATATCGATTGGTTCGAGACTTATGTCTCTATGAGAGAGGCTACATCAAAAGATGAAGCATCGAGTAAAGAGGAAAAAGCTTATAAGTGGATTACCAATCTGTACGCTGATAATCCTAACTGGGCAGCTTTGAAAGTTAAGCCGATCTCCGTCAAAACGGGAAAAGACCACCCAAAATACTTCATCGGAGACAAAGGGGTTCTTAGACTTATTTCTAACGGGAACAAAAGCACCTCTAAAAAGAAAATAGATTGGGTTGCGACTGAGGAAAAAATTCGTGATATATGGTATGAAGGTGAAAGTAAATCGATTGATGAGAGTAGTGATATGCAACTTGAAGATCCACTTTATCATGTGTCTTTAATAAGAGAGCGTTTGGATCGGAAACGTAGAGGGAATGATTATTTAGAAGATCTGTCGATCCCTATGAAGTCAAAGAAACTGGCCGTCTTTGATAAAATGACATCTACATCATTCGATGAGAAGGAAAGTAGATTTAGATTGATTTGGATTATCGCTATGAACCAAAAACTCCTTGAATCGAAATCAATGCATAAAGCCATTGTTCCAATGATAAATGGAGATAAAAGCACACCTGAAGCCTATAAGAAAGGATATATCTGGATAGATAGACATCAGAGTATTGGTGTGTATGGTAAGGACACTAATTTACTTCACCCAGCTGCAACAAAGAATGTTAATTGGTCGGCAACACTGACAGCATTTTTAGACTTGACTAAAGACATGGGATTAGTCATTAACAGTAAGAAAGATACTGAAATAGTCAGCAAACCTTATGAGGCAGCGGATGATGGAGTTGAGGCTCGTGAAGGAATCAAAACCGGTCTCGATGAAGGCATGGATACCAATCTTTCGATCCCTGATAATGATGTTAAGGAAATATTCAAAGCTTATTATGAAAAGCTTCAAGAGAAGGGAATCAGAATCGCTTTTAGACTAAAACCCATTGTTGATTCCAAGCAAGGGGTTAAAGAGCATGCGGTGTATTATTTTGGACAACCAATGCTAAATCGAAGCCTAAATATTAGGAATGCTCAGCACAAGCCCGTATATGGAGATGCGTTTAAACACTTAATGAAGACGATCCGATGGATGGAGACATTTGACTCACTGCTTAATGGCATTGAAGCAATGTATGAGACGGCTCAGAATATTGAAGGAGCGAAGACAGATGAAGAGATAAAAATCGAGCGGAATATCTACGACAATCTTCAAGTTCTCCGAGATGCAATATTTAAGGACGGACACGATGTCGTGTACAGCACACCATATGAAAAGGGTGGGACTGATATCGTGAAAAGACTGCTGAATTCGCTTTCCAAGCATACGGAGAGGCTCAAAATCACTTAGAGAAAATTATAGAAGAAGCGAAGCATTCCAGTTAAAATTTATGAAGTCTGCTGTGAAGGCTGCTAAGGATGCTGTCGAAGCAACTAAAACAGTTTATTTCATGAAGGTAAAAAAATACACAGAAGCTCAAAAGCTATATCCAGATCCTGAACAACTTGGCAAGCGTACCAAACTTAAGGGGCGTGGTCTGAGAGGAGCTGGTGTGGCTCCATTGGAAGGTGTGGTCCGCCGCGGTCGTACATACAACCTCAACGAGATTCAAGGCTTAGCAACTCCAAGCGCCTATACCTACAAACGGCTCGGTAGTAAGTATATTCGAATTCCTGACCTTGACGCTAAGACACTGGTGATAGTTCAGCCAAACCGTCGGAAGTGTGGGCCAAAGCGTGGTATCAGTGATCAGCTTCAAACAATGATTCGTACTCTCACGTTTAAGCAGCAAATTGATCAGGGGACATATGACAAGCTCAGTATCGATGACAAAAAGCTATTCAAGGAAATACTCGCAATTACCCATCTCCAATACAATTTTCATGATCGCCTTGAGGATCCGTTAGAATCTCTTAGAGCTGAGTATGATAAGCTGAAAGGTGAACTTGAACTGGGTAATGACAACCCTTCGATCATCAAGCAACTTAAGAGCCTCTCCGTTGATATGTACTCAAACCGCCTAATTTCAGATTCTGAATTTAAGGATATTATCGTTCGTCTCATATAGACACAAGCTTTAATTTCACCAATCATGTTTTTCTTCAACCCACGCATTATTTCAAGTTATGGGGGTAGCTACGGTGATAGCTCCGACCTCAACGTTGCTGAACTCAAAGCAATCATGAAGGATCTTATCATTCGGGATCGCCCCCAGCAAACTCAAGCTGCGGTATGGGCTACTGACTTGGATAAATCAATTAAGAAGATTGCCGCTTCTACTCAGACTGAAGGTGGGAGGGTATGGGCTTACAACATAAAAAAAACTAGGACTGTTAAGACCTTTGCACTGTGAAGCTCACAAACTACCATCTCTTACTAATTTATTTTTGTATCCTCGATAGACTCGCATTTTTTTGTCGGCGACTTCGATCTCAAGGATCGCATGTTCGCCAGTCTCAGGGTCTTTGGTCGGAAGAAAAACGCTATCGCCTAAAACCACTATCTGATCGGCACTCAGCTGCGTACTCCCTAACACATGCCCACTGTCGGGGGTTATGTTTGATTTCGGTTTCGATGGCGTACAACCCATGTTCTATATTTAATCAGAGATAAGAGGTGGCGGGTTCATCACTTTATTAATTTTAGCTATCTCTGACTTGAGTTCTGCGATTTCAGTTAGCATCTCCTGAATCATTCTCATGTTATACACAGCAAGCTTTGGATACTCAGCTGATAGCTGAACACCAACCGGCTCCAGGTACGGATCAGAACTGTTTTGCAGCTCATCTTCATCACTCTCCACCTGACTAACGAGGTCAATAAATCCGCGATCCAAGAGATCCTGAGCAATCAATCCAAGTTCTGGCTGTTTATCGGGATGGGCCTTCCATCGGTATGATTTGTCTTCGATCTCTTCGTACAAACCACGAACGCGCCCAATTGGCACTGGTTTGATATCTTGTTTCATTCTCCGATCCGAACGCATAACCAATGCCTCGCAACCCACATATCCATTAAAATAGGCTGTGACGTTGCTTTAGCTAATGGGCGCGGTTGCGCTCTCAGTGTATCCGAGATCGGTTCGCAAACGATAAATAGTATCGAAAGTGCCTGCACCCCACGTATAATACACCTGCGAGGCGACGTGTAGAGGCGCTACCAGCGCTGCCGTGTTGATTCCAACGCGTTGATTGCAATTGATGGTGAGTACATCGCTCTTTGTGTATGGATCGAGCGAGAGGTAGTTCGCAAGGGCTGTGTCGCCCTGAGGTTTCCAAGTTATAGTCATGCAATTATTCTGTGTCTCCGAATTACCGATGCGAAGCAGGACCTGTGTATATCCATTTGAACCATCTAAGAGGTTAAGAAGACCTGAGCCCAACGATCCGCCAGAGTTTAGCATCGACGTACGTCCGCGTACCCAAAGGGATGAGCCAGATCCTGAACCAATAATACACGCCGTATTGTACCCGGTCGATAGCGCCAGATCGCTTGATTGGATATGTACAGTATTCAGATAGTCATTGCATACGATCATATGCTTGTATTGCCCCGCTCCCAGTCGCAAACAGTTATTGGTATTACTCGATCCACTCGCATAGCTCGTTGATAGAAAATAACCACCATTGTAGGCACCTCCGCTCTCCTGAAACTTGATCTGTAAAGGACTGCCGTAACTCGATTGACTCCCTAGCCCTGGATAGTACGACTGCCATTCCTGTAGAACGCCTGAGCTCCTATTAGCCGTATAGATTTGCAATGGCGCATAGTCAGATGTTTGTGTATCATATACCTGTATGCCAGTTGATGATGGATTCTGTCTCAAAGAAGCTTTATAGGTAGTGCCGCTGAAATAGAGATTTGACGTTGTAATCGATGATGGATTGAAGCTACCAACGCTCATCGTACCACCAACTGTCAGATTGGTGAATGTAGGCGATGAACCGTTTGAGATCATTGCTGATAGATCGTACAACGTACCGCCTTGTCGATATGAAGCGACATTGATCGATCCGCTCACCTTTAGCGAGCTAAACGTTGATGATCCACCGTTTGTCATAAATGTCGAAAGATCGTATGTTGTACCCGCTTGTCGATATGAAGTGGCATTGATCGCTCCGCTCACCGTCAGCGAGCTCAGCGTTCCTACAGACGTGATATAAGGCTGAGATGCGGTCTGTAGTGTACCAGTAATGGTGGTAGCAGAGAGACTTGTAATACCAGATATAGAACCTGATTCATTTAAAACGAGTGCCAAACCTGAAGACGCAGTACCAGGCACTACTCCACTCAAATATGTCAGTCTGTAGTCATTTTTGTCCAGGAACAACATTTTTGCATAGCTGTAAGTTAGATAACCATTCGCATTTGAAGATAAATAGAATGCTGGGTTATATATTGAAGAAATATAGGTCGGTTGTGGATAAGAGAAACCTGAACTCATTTTGTCTGAGAGTATATAGATACAACGATAATAATGAGCGGTATTCCAGATTTTGGTGCTTCGTTGCCGAAGAAGTTTAAGTCATCGTCATTGAAAGATATCCCGACTTAGATATTAAATCACTTTTCAGAATGATCGTGCTTGGACCTTCTTTTAGTGGTAAGAATAACCTATGTATGTTCATCCTCAAGCATTCTCCACATGTATTTGCTCATCTGACAATCATTGCTCGTAATCCTCATCAAGAATTATATGAATATCTACGCGACAAGCTCGACGGATTTATCACGTTCGCTGACCCTGACTCTCCTCCGAGTGTCGATCAAGTGCGTCATACCCAAATGAGTTCAAACAAACCTGAGCTTGTCATCATCGATGATTACAGCAACGATAAGCTACTTCAAAAGAATCTCTTTAGTCATTACTTTACTCGAGGTCGCCATTTTAAACTGAGTACTATTTTCCTAACTCATAGCTACTTTGCGACTGATAAGATGATTCGTTTGAATGCTGAGTATGTAGCGATCCTAAAGGCTAACTCAAAGCGTGATCTGGTCATGGTTGTCAAAGACTTCAATATTCGCGGAGTTGATGAGCGATCAATTGTCCATTACTACAATAAAGCTACTGAGCGGAAGGGTCAGATGTTGTTTGTCGATTCAGTTAAAGGTCAGCTTCGATATAACTTCAACCAACCAATCGCTATCGATTCTGAATAAATTGAAATTATTTTGATTGAGTCAATATATACACCAATAAGATGGCCTCGTTTGTCAAGCTTGATTCAACGAATCTTATTCAGGATGGATACAATTCCACGTGGAAATATAACTTCCCGGGTTCTGCTGCTGACTTCAAGGATGTAGCATGTGCTGTTCAGTCTATTTCTATGTACAACTCCGAATACAACATTGATTCTCTCCAGTTCTGGAACAATACGTTCAAGATTGAGGTACCAACAGCAGCAACTACTTCTACTATTTCAATTACGCTACCAGATGGTATTTACTCATACGACGATATCAATCGCTTGATGCAGACAGCTCTCATTAGTGCTGGAGCCTATCTGATTGATGGATCTGGCAACAACGTATTTTACATTAAATTAAGTGAAAATAGTGTGTATTATGCTGGTCAGTTTGATTTCAGTGCGACACCAACTGCTCTTCCTACAAACTATGTTCGTCCTGCTACTGGTCTATACAGTGCGGGTGGTAGCGGATTGCCTACAACAACACGAGTTCCTCGCGTTATTATTGATAATGCTGCATTTGGTAAAGTAGTTGGATTAAGTACAGGTACATATCCATCAGCACCTACAACTGTATCATCGGCGCAACTGTCGAACATTATCCCTCAGATTCACCCCCACTTCGAGCTATATCGTACGATGTGATATCATTAAGAACGAATATGTAGCATCTGGTGATATTCTAAGTGCATTTGATCGAGGTGATGCTCAAGTAGGTCAATTGATCTCGTACAAACCAAGTCAGTATGCATGGATGAACTGCCACAATGGCGCTCGCACAAGTATTACGATTAGCATTTACAATCAGAATGATCAGAAGGTTAAGTTCCGTGATACTTCAGTATCAATCATGCTCCTACTGAGACCAAAAAAATAAATTATGTTATGATTTGTTTTCGAGAGAATTAATTTAACCGAAAACTACCACCAGTCTTTCTCTTAGCACGTAGCGCAGCCATCTTAGCCTTCATTTCAGGAGACCCCTTTACAGGACGCTTACCATTGGGGACACCTACACCATAGCGACGTCTGACTTCGCCTCGAATAGTTTTAATGAGCTCTCCATGTTCAGGCTTTGTTGCTTTACTAAGTAGATACTTTTCACCAGCATCAACAGCGTCGGTTAGGAGCCCCTTACGCTTAGCATACGATAAGGCTTGTTTAGCACCCTTTTTGATGTCAGAAACTGACACGCGACCACCTGCTGCACCAGTACCCTTATCCTCCGCATCGCTATCACTGTCATATATTCCGATACCAGTCATAGATTTAATGGCGGCTCTGGCTGGAACAGCTGCTTGAGGAGCCCCCAACGCTGTTGCAATTGCTGGGACAGCTGCGTCAGCTGCACTAGATAAAAGACCTGAGTCCTTGGCAAACTTGAATACTGATTTAATACCTCCCCAAATTTTGCTCCACACAGATCCGCCTTGAGCCTTTTTGTATCCCTTCTTGATTTCATGTCGGGTGATGTCAAGTCGAACTCCCCGACCAGCCTTGCGGGACTTGAGAGCCTTTTCATACGATGCAGGGTGGAGATGGATAATAGTACCACTACCTTTGAGTTCATCAGCTGTTAGTGCAAGCTTGCCAGTCTTGAAAGCCTTAGTTAGCTTGCGTGCTGGTACGTCGCTGGAAATAGATAGTTCGCGATACATTATTGCTATATTCATTTAAACATATTTATGACAAAATAGTCAAATTCAAATCTTTCATATTTTTGGAAACATTCGGTTTATTATATTGTTTTGAATAGAGCCATAGGATACAGAATGGTCCGCAATAATCTCCATATGTTCCTTGGTATTGCTTCGGATTGTATCTTCCGATTCCGTACTTTGTTGGGGCTGCTTCTCCCATTGAATCAAAATATTCACCATTACAGACTGCGGTCCAATGTCCTACATCCATATTAGGTTGTCGTAATAGCATGAGATGCGAACCTTTCTTCGGTAGAGGCTTCGATATTTCATTCGATTCGAAGATGTCATCCAGATGTACTCCTATTTTTTTCGCGAGTTCAATGAGATCATGATCACTCGTAATGGGTTTGATGAGGAGAGCCATAATAATTAATTTTCTAAAACTATATTAGAGTCCATATAGATTCCACAATGAGTGAAACACAACTATCCAATCAGTATTTGTACCAAAGCTCTCTAGAGAGCGATCCTGAGATTAAGGTATCAACAGGCAAGCGCGTACCGTTCGTTATCGATCTTAACCAGGGTTCGTACCAGAATGGTGTTATTACGATTGATGCTACGGCCCAGCTCAATGGGGGTGAAGGCTTTGCATCCCTCCGTGATGCCTACATCATGCTACCGTACAAGGTTTCGATGAAGAATGGTGCTACTGCACAGACTGCTGCGGCTAACCGCTTCTACGCGACCCTGAAGTGTGGTAACTGGAACGTAATCGACTCGATGTCTCTCGAGCTCAATGGTAAGACTGTTGTATCGATGGCTGACTACAAGCTATTCTGGAACAATGTTCGTGCTCAGACGGGATACAGCACTGCCCACGTTGAGAAACATGGTGCTGAGTCATTCCTCTACCCTGACGCTGCTCAATCCACCCTGTACAGCGCGGCTGCTGCTGTCAGTGGTGATGGTTACTCCAACAACACCGCGTTCTCGAGCTCCTTAACCGCTCAGGCGGCGTCTGCTACTGCTACGGTAGCTAATGACGGTTTTGTAAAGCGTCTGCTATCGAATCCTCCAAACGCTGGCGCTGATTCCTCGGCGTCGTGGCCCTCTACTGGTGCTGCTGCTGCCACTACCACCATCGCTAACCAGACGTCGCGTGGTGCTTTCGTAGCTGGTGCTGTTACTGCTAACGCAATCATGGGAACGTGGAATCACATGCTCAAGATTAAGCTGACTGAACTCCATCCTATCTTCAAGGAGATTGATCTGATGGCTAATCCTCAGATTCGTCTTCGTTTCCGTGTCAATCAGGGTACGGCTGCTATTGCAGTTGATGCCAGTAAGAATATGTCGCTGACGAGCACTACCCTTTCGTCTGGTAATGTATGCCCTGTTATGGTTGCCTCTGCCGCTACTGGTAATCCTATGGCTGGTATGCTTGCCGCCTCGACAGGGTTCTCGATTGCTTGGGGTGCGGTTGTCAATTCCCTTGAGCCTACGATCGATGGTACGAACATGCCATTCATTACGGCTTGTCTTTATGTTCCTTTTGCTCATCTTGAGAACCCTCAGGCTATCATCTCGAAGCCTGCTAAGAAGGTTCGCTACAATGACTGCTATGCTCAGTGGTTCTACCAGCGAGCTGGTACGGGTAAGCAATCGACTCAGTTTAATACTGCCTTTGATCTCCAACTATCTGCCAGTGTGAAAAATGCTAAGTACGTTGTACTGCTGCCGTTTGCTGAGCAAACTGGTAGCTTTGCTTCCGCTGCGGTTCAGGAGTTCCAGAGTCCCTTCGATACTGCACCTTGGACTTTACAGCCTGGTTCATCGGTTCGCAACTTTAATGTTCGCATCGGTTCTCAGCAGTGCTTTGACATCAGCCATGACTATGACTTCCACCAGTTTTCAAATGAGGTAAGTAAGCTTGGTGCCATCAACGGTGATCTAACCCCCGAGCTTGTAAATGGTCTCCTCGACTACTAGACGTGGTCGCTGACTAACCGCATGCTGATTGCTGATGTCAGCCGTCTAACGGAGAAGGACGTCCCCCAGGCTATTCAGATTCAGGGTGTCAATGCTGGCTGTCAGGGTGTAAATCTTCTCTGTCTTGTAATTAGCGGACAAGAGCTATCCTACGATAGACTAACGGGTGAAGTACTTGATTTTACCACGGCTTAAATAAAAATATATATTTTTTTATCTCTTAGTTAAGTTCCTTGAGTAGCTTAGGACACTTGCCAATCACGAATTCACTTTTACGAAGGTAATCGATATAGCCTGGATCCATTCGACTGATCTGCTTGAGAGTCTTACCCTTGTATTTACCCCATGGCATCATATACGAGTTATCATTATTAAGAAACTTGGAGTGAAGGAATATCTTGATGTCCTCGCTAATGTTAAGATTGGGTTGATTATGCATCCATCGACAATAGCCAGGATCGGAAGAATATACTTCCTCAATAGGCTTGTTCTTGTATTTTCCAAAAGTAAGTTCGAGCGACATGTTATCAGTTGGGGTATCTATATACATAGCCTACTTAATTTTTTGAGAAAAAAAATAAATTAATTCGGAAATCATGAGAAATCCTGTGAAAGTTAGAATTAGTTAAAACCACCAAGCTCTTTACCAGTTGCAATCCACGATCTAATTGTCTTTGGTTCAGGCATCATCTTTACCCATGTTTTAAGCTTAGGAAATGAACAGTGATGAGCATAATTCCAACGCTTAGTAGCTTTTCCACAAGGACACAAAACCTCTTCATGATTGTCGCTGTCGAATATAGTCATGATCATTTCCTTTGCTGTATCAACATTCATTTCTGGTTCTGGATATTAAGAGATAGGATGAACGTAGCATCGATCTAAAGTTTTGGACTTCGGACATTGTCTTCCATTTTTCATAATGTAATTGCACATGGTTATGGTCGTTGTTTGGATCGGTTGTTCGTATAAATGATATAGGCTTTATATAATTAATATTCTTGTGTCAGGATCATTTGACTTTCTATATTAAAAATCTTGCATTGTATTCCAACAGCCGAGCGGTTCTAAAACTACCCTAATATCGAAAAGTCGTGGCTTTCGCTCTAAGGTGGTCGGGAGGTTGCGTCGTTGAAATCGCTGCTGTCCCGAAAGAAGGCTTCAGGAATGTTCTCGGTGGTAAATTACGGTAAGGAAAAAAANGGTTGATCCCTCATGATTGACATGGTTAATGCCGCGTCCAGGGTGCGCCTATCTGATCCATATACAAAAGTCAAGTGTAATTAGGAGCGTGTCCGTCCCATCAGATCGTGTCCGTCCCATCGGAGCATATCTGTTGCATGTGATTAGGAAAAGATATGAGGGTAGTAGGAGAGAGCTAACAAAGGAAGACAAGAACAACTAACTCAATCAAACTCACTTTCGGATTTCATTCCTACTTCACACTGAGATGATGACCAAGACTGGATGGCTCGTCGACTCAGGTGCAAGTTCGCACGTGACCAGCGTCCGGGACAAGCTTGTGTCCATGACGGAGCTAAAGACGCCACACCGTATCACGATCGCGGACGGCTCGAAGGTCGACTCCGTTGCATACGGACGTGATGAGTCCGATGCAAACCAAGACACCTGGCGGCAGTACGTACGTTGTCACATTTATTGACGATTACTCACGCCACGTGACCGTCTACTTCATGAAGGCGAAGTCGGAGGTGCTGGCCAAGTTCAAGATCTACAAGGCAGCAATGGAGAACGCTACGGGCAAGAGTATCAAGTGCCTGCGTTCGGATAATGGCGGTGAATACACCGGCCGCCAGTTCGAGAAGTACCTCAACCAGCATGGCATCAAACATGAGAAGACGGTGCCATACACGCCTCAGCAGAATGGTCTGGCTGAGCGCATGAACCGGAGCCTCGTGGAGATGGTTCGTTGTCTNACAAGTCGAAGCCACAGCTCAAGAATGTCAAGGTGTTTGGTGCTCTGGGCTACGCTCACATTCCCAACGAGAAACGCCGTAAGCAAACGAGATCTTCCGGACTTCTGGTCAACGAGGGGCCTCACCTGACGTGGCGATCGATGACAGCAGTGAAGGCTACGAAAGCGATGCCAATGATTCGAGCTGTTTAAGCGAAAACCCAGATCCTAGGCGGCCCGCGCAGCAGATCGTCGCAGGTTCTGAAATGATGGAGCACCCAGTATGTTTCGAAACTGTCCAAGAAGCAAGAGCAGTTTTAGACGGCCTGGAAAATGCTCGCTTTGCATGGCTGAACAACAACCGTGTAACGAAGCGTCTGCAGCGCACATCACATGTCGACTGCAAAGCGGAGGCGCGTATAAGGGCTGATCACGATGGCAAATTCCGCCTGTTCAGATATGGGGTGCACACCCCCGTTATAGCGCCGGTGGCGACACAACGTACGGGAATCCATAAACCACTTCTTGCGGAGATTGACGCCTTGCTTTTAGGCGGTATGGGCCCCAACAAATGTTTGAACACGTAGCAGATGAAGTACAAAGAGTCGGAAGGAACACTCGAAAATCTCCCGACCTGGTCACAACTGAAGAATTGCGCACATCGACTTCGGAAACGAGGTGATTTCTCTATCACCACTTATGCTGGCTTAATGGAGTGGGCAGCGCCGAGAATGTGCGTGACGAGTAGTACGTTTCACCAGGACGTGGTCTTTACCGTGGAAACAGATGAACGTCGCTTTTCTCGACAACTACTGGCTTTCAAGAACGAACTTCTCGTACTGGATTGCTTTTCGGAGGCGCTCGACGTTGATAAAGTGTCTGTTGGAATCATTTTTACGTCGCGGTGTCTATTTTGTACGGCGAAACGCATGTTAATAGGTCAAAATCGCTACGATGGCATTTATGTTTGTCCGCACAGAAACATCTTTCTCATACGCGCGCTTGTTCTCTGTATGTTGCGATCGTTGCGAAGAGTTTTTGGAGGGACATTAAAACTTCAATATGGTTCTATGGATCATTCCGCGGCTATAGCGAGCGCCTTCCGCGAGGTGTGGCCCGAAATAAAGCTTTTGGACTGCTGGCCTCATTTGGATCGAAAATTACGCGAAAAAAAAACACTGCTAACAAATCGCGACCAGTACGACCGCAACATCAAGACGCAACTGGATTACCTGAGCCATGCTAGATCCGTTGAGCAATTCGAAGCCTTGGCTGTGTTAGTCACTCACAACGGGGCCACAAAGTTGGGGGAGCCTGAATATGCACAGAGGCTCGAGAGTGAATATCTGACTGAACCTTGGGACCTGTGGTTTTATTCGGCTAGTGGATGTCCGGGCGTTGTGCCAAATCAATACCCGATTAAGGCTCATCATCGCGCCATTAAAGCTACAGCAGCAAACCATTTACGAGCCTCAACTGGCCATGTTCTGGCATCAACACTTCCTCGTGTGTTAGTGTCACGCGCTATTGATCTTGGGGCCGGTCCTATCAGGCACTACGCGTCAGGACCGGTCTCATCTGACCTTCTTGAAAAAGCATTGGATCTGTGCATGGACGACAATCACTACACGGACGTAAATCACAGAGATCTATCAACAACATCGACAAGTACTATTTCAATACGGAATATTATATCGTGCGCGACGACAACGCAAACGGACTTCGTGTCAGTGTGGCGAGGACTAAGCTTTACCAGCGTTCGCTCCAAGGAATTACACGAGCTAGGGAAGAAGTTGAGAACGTTCAACTTGTTACCTGTCGCTTCACGTGGTGAAAAAACTGGCGCATATTGAATATGATTACGACTGGGACACGCCTTCCTGGTCGCTTGGAGCTATTAAGACTATACTGCAAAAGTTCCGGTGCGATTACAAGTTGTTCTATCACAATGGATGGCTGTGCCAACACATTCTGGCGTGTTTGCATCAAGTGGACGGTTTGAACCTAACGGTTATGCTTCGAGAATTAACGGCGCGGAAACCGCCTGGCCGCCCACGGAAGAAAAACAAGTGCCTTGCCAGAGATGGAGTTCGCAAATCACAATACTCGATTGAAGTTCTCATTCGAAGACTTGTTGAGAAACCTGCAAGTGTCATTAACTGGAGTGTGGTAGTGACAGACACAACCACCGGAGAAGGCGGTGTAGTGACAGAGCGCTTACACGTAGCAAAAGTCAACCCCCCCCCCCCCCCC
>LGSM01000773.1:0-11707 GCA_001314345.1 Phytophthora multivora | reverse complement strand
TTGGTGTGGGCCTTCGTCACATCGATTACTTGACGTCGATTCCAAGCGTGTAGGGCAGCCTCCGCCTCTTCGTACGGGTCGAAAACTTGTTCGGGTACTGGGGAAATGATGTAGCTCGAAGCCGCTGGTGTAGGTGTTGACGGTGCCGACGTTGGTTGAGAAGTCATAATTGTAAAATGAATCTACCACAAGAGCGGAAGTCGTAGCTGTAGGTTCAGAAATAATTATAGAGGTGAAGTAGGCTTCTCAAACGGTTACTGGTAGTTTTACAAGATATGGCATCTCAAAATATGGGACGCGAACCGGAAGTATGAATAAATGACCGCTAGAACCTCAAGATTAACCGCTATAATAACCGCATTGTTTTGGATACATTTTTCCACATAACGTTTTTCCTGTTGTTATATATTTATGAAAACCGTTGATAAAATTAATAAAATAAAATTTTGGTGACTATTTTTATTTTGGGTCATCCCATATGATTTTTTGGTACCTCGAGCTCCGCTCCATAGATTTTCCCCACGAAAATGCTGGGCCATCATGCGGATCCTACGCTTGGTCAAGGATGCCCCAATGCCCCAATGAACCCTTCACCGAGACGATTCGGAGTCCTCGGACGATGAAAACGCAAAGTTCGTACATGTATACGAGTGCCAGTTGTAGGTAACACGTGGACATTTGAGAACTCGCTTCCTGCAGTCGGCTTTGCGGTGAGGAAGCGAGTTTACCAGGCCACGCTGTAAACACAGTATGCTTAGGGTGACTGGAGCAGCTTTCATCGAATTGTGTGTGTATTATCGGTCGGGAGACGACCAGTGTCAAGGATCTTTGCCTAGTGTACATCCTATCGCCCCAAACGGGCGTTCACCAGCTCAAACGTGGCTCACAGGGTTGCCGTAGCGAACGTTCGACTCCTGTGGGGTGCCGGTCTCCACGTACTGCACGTTCTCCTCGCGACGGCCCATAGCGTGCGACTTGTGGTACGCGCCACCGCGTCCGGTCTTGCGGAACTGGATGAACAGGCCGAGCACGAAGAGCACCAGGATGCCGGCGAGGTACCCCCACCACGCGTCCGGGATCGAGTAGACCCAGTCGCCGTTGATGTCCTGCGACGCGTACGTCTTGAGGTCGCTGGACGACGGGAAGTCGCCGGCGAAGTAGCCAACGCCCCACACCAGGATGGCGGCACCGAACAGACTCGTGGCCGCGATGAGCACAGGCTTCTCCAGCTTGATGGCCAACACGCCGCAGAGGAGGCCCAGCACGATACACAGCACGATAAGCACCACCTGCGGGTGGCTCGGGTAGATCTCGTAACCGACCGAGTTGTTGAGCATCATAGCGAGCGCGACGCCGGCGGCTGCACCGGCGATGAAGATACCCAGCGAGTAGAGCGAGACCACGATGCAGCCGCAGATGAGGCCGCCCACCACGAAGGCGATCCAAGACGCCGTGACCACCCACGACTTGTCGTCGAAGACGTTCTCCACGACCATAGCGACCACGACGCCGCCGGCCACGAAACCCACAGCGAAGAGCGTGGCTCGGAAGAGGCGGTAGCCCATGACCACCATCACGGCGCCGACTGCAATGGCGGCGATGGCCAAGATGCTGCCACCGACTTTGATGCCCTTGGTGGAGTCGAAGAGGGACTCGACGGTGTCGCTGGCTGAGTCCGCGGCGCTGACCAGCACGGACAGTTGGCTCAGCATGAGCAGGAGGAGCATTGGCATCGCAGACTGGGAACGCGTCATGCTTGTGTGTTTGTGTGTTGTCTCTGTTGTGTCGTTTGTAGTTCCTTGCTAGACCTACGCGCTAGTGAGTGAATTGAGGAATGACAGGAATGAAACGAGCCTGAGCGGTACGTTAGGCACGTTTCAGTAGCTGCGACCATGGGTAATTTTTTGCTGTTGGACACGAGTGTTTTTAACACATCCTGGATTTTCGAGAATAAGTCGCTTGTGAGAATGGCTACACTTGTGGGTGGATATCGATTGGCATGTTGTGCGCGGCGGTGCCAATGCATCGAATTGCCCTTCCCCATCTTGTTGCTCTCCTATAAATCTACTTCGCAGCGCCAGGTGGTTGGCGTTCGTCTTCATTGTTGGAGCACGTAGGACACAGCGCTGTATTTCTAGGTGCATGCGATAAGATTTTTTGCCTGAAAGCAGCGCGAATTGCAGGTGAATCCTTGCATGGGCGCTACGGTTACTATGCGATACGAGTCTCTCAGCCTTCATGCAATCGAGAACCGTAGGCTACTCGGGGCGGTTCTTTGAGATCGACTGATAACAGACCTTCTCCCGAGCCTGTGTTGATTCAACACTCTTGAACAATGGATATAACTTGTATGTGTAGGTTGTCCTACCGACACTCTCTGTCTAACGCTTGGAAACTATCAAAGATGTACATGTACTGGTCGCAAGTGTATGACAGTGAACAAACCCAGTTGATGGAACGTAATGAAATACATATTACGGGAAAAAAAGCATTTACGCTTTGGCGTCCAAGGGTTTATACAGATCCCTCGAACTTGCCTTCCTCCTCGCCGTCGTGGTCGTCCTTCTTGTCCGTGGCGTCGTCCTTCACAAGAGCACCATTTTCAAGCGTTTCGTCCTCCGAGGCATCTTCATCACCGCTGGTTTCGGCAGCCATGGCCACGGCAGCCTCGTCCTCGTTTAGCACCGAAGTGCCATCCGTACGGTTACGGATCTTCCGGACAGCCACGGCAAACGCCACCGCGACAATACCAACAAAGGCACCGACACCAGCACCGATCTCAATAAACTGATTGGACTTCTCAGCGCTCGCCTCTTCGGCAGTCTCGCTAGCAAGAACCACGCTTTCATCGCTCAGCTGCTCCTGGTCCACAGTCACGGTATCGCCAAGCGAGCCAGAGCCGGAGGTTGACTCAGAGCCGTTCACAAAGTCCACAACGTCATCAACTGCGTCTTTCGTGGCGTTCTTGACGTGTTCGTAAGCGTCCTTCGTGCCATTCTTGACGTGGTCAACGGCATCATCCACAGCGCTAGAAACGGAGTCAACAGCGTCGTCAATCCAGCCCTTCTCCTTCTTCTCAGTGGTCTTGTCGTCGTACGAGTCATAGGATTCCTCATCCTCATCCAGGTCGTTCACATCCACCCACTCGGCGTTCGATCCAGAGGCCGAAGTGGAGTCCGAGCCGTTGAAGAAGTCCTTGACGCCGTTGTACGCGTCCTTTGTGCCGTTCTTGGCATGGTCGTAGGCATCTTCAGTAGCGTTGGCCACTGTGTCGATAGCGTCGCTAAACCACCCCTTGTGGTGCTTCTTGTGCTTGTGGTTGCCTTCCTCTGCGCTCTCACTGCCTTCTTCTGAGTAGCTCTCACTGCCCTCGTCTGAATAGCTCTCACTGCCCTCATCTGAGTCTTCTTCACTCTCGCTGCCCTCTTCACTGTAGCTTCCCTCGTCTGAGTAGCTCTCGCTTCCCTCCTCTTCCTCTTCTTCCTCCTCGCTGCCTTCAAATTCCACCGAGCCATCGAACGATCCAGACGACGAGTCGTCCACGAACTCCACAGAGCCGTCGAACGATCCCGAGGCTGACTCCTCGACGATAACGACCTCCACGTCATCGTAGGAGCCCGAGGCAGAAGCCTCCAGGTCCACGACCTCAACAGTCTCGTCAACAGTCTTCTGCTTCTTGTGCTTGGAGCTCTTTTCCTTCTGTTCGACGACTTCTTCCTCCTCAGAAGCTGAGTCGGACTCCGACTCAGATTCCGCACTTTCCGACTCCTCCTCGCCGCTCTCACTCTCCTCTTCACCGCTGTCGCTGTCGCCCTCGTCGCTCTCCGACTCGGATCCATCTTCAGCCTCTTCACTGTCATCGCTGCCGCTCCAGCTCGGCTCCTCTCCCACGATATGCACGTCCTCGAGGCTGCCACTGCTGCTGCCGACGTACACCTCCTGGCTACCAGACGAAGACGGGGGAAGCTCCTCGCTCACGTCCTTCTTGTGATGTTTTCCGTGGTGGTGCGCGGTCTGCTCGCCAGACGCCACGGCTGCTGCTGCCATCGCTGCCACGAGTACGAAGAAGGTTCTGCGGAACGCCATAGTAATTCTGCTGAGACCTTAGTGCTAAACAGGAAATTGGCGAATGATAGGTTGGAGGATGTGAAAACAAGCGAAATGTGCTCCAGCCGGTTTCCAGGCCAGTACCTGAAACCACTAAACATGACATACTAATTATAGGAGGTTTGAGGAATAGTGATAATAAGATGTAGACGGGATATTGGAGCGGGTACCGTATTCAATATGGAAGAAAGGAGGTCGTGGGTTGGAAAATCAACACAAAATCCCGCTTTAAAACCCGAGACACTGCTTTGGCGCAGTTGCGGCGGGATGTTTATGAAGGGAACGAGGTCGCGCCCGCGAACGTCGAGCAAACCCATGGGCAGCAACAGCATTTTTGCTGTAGGGAAAGATACTTTTGGCCGTTACTGTGTGAGAAGCAACCGGCGCCAACCAAGTAACGGTTCGTTGAAAAGAACTGAATGTCAACACAACTTCAGTGCAAATGAGCATGTATGTAAAAACTTCAAAACAATACTGCATAGTATGCAGTGCATACTACCGGTAGTATAGTACATGAAACGGATGAATGGCAGCCTAGCTGGTAACTGCTGGCGCTGCAGGAACTTCTGATTTTTGATAGACGCCCGTCGTGGGTTGATATTGGCATGGCACGCCGCATGCATATGGCGTAGATGACCTGTCGGTGCTTGCTGCTGCAGCCTGCAGGGCACACCAAAATGCAGTCATCATGCCAGCTCAGGTGGTGAATCATCCACCTGAGGTGACTGAGTTAACCCAAAGTGACAGCCAAGTCATTGCACACAAAGAACGAATTGCAGCGCAAAAAGGAAGGAAGTCATAAAAATATCTGATACTGACTGGATGGCTACATTTGTGTTGGCCTGGTGTGCAGTACTGGTACCGGTAATCGCCTTGGTACCGTGAGGAGAAACGCATCGTCGGTAGAAACCGGTATGACTTCCAAGGTTTTTCACCTCTACTTACATTCCGCAAGAGGTTTTTTCTGCTAGCCGCTCGTCCGCTGTTCCCCCGCAGAGGTCACACCACCAGAAGCACAAGCGGAAGCACAGGAACAGCCCAGCAGCTCAGCGAGAGAAAGATGCCGCCCAGCGTGAACCTCGTCAAGTTCTGGTCCAAGTTCGGCCCTGAGTTCGGCCGCACTACGCGCCACCTGTCGCCGTACGAGGTGCACCCCGTGCGCAGCCTTATCACGACCATGCCGTACAAGACCGTCCGCAAGATCAAGGAGAACGGCCTGATGCTCATCCCGGCCACTGTCCTGCTAGTGGGCACCGTCAAATGGGGAGTTGCTGCCAACGATGCTGAGCACCGTACGCACTGGAGCTAAGCGGATGGCAGAGATATCAGAGCAAAGTGGAGCCTCCTTGCTATCAGCGGCGTCTTCTTTGTTGTATGGCTGGACGCAGGTCTGAAGAAAATACACACGTCGTCTGATGTGGAATCGTTGCAGGAGGAAGCTATACAGCTATACACCAGGAGAAAATCGTGCAGCTATGGGGACTTGTAGACTCGTTGGTTGCTGTTATTAGCAAGAGCGAGTCTGCTAGTTATACGGCTGCTGGCAGTGGCAGTTAAGTACACAAAAATAAACAAAAACGAAGGAAAAGGTGACAAAGCAGAGATGCGTGGACAGGTCTTCTTGAGGAATAGCTGACAGTCGTTTGCAAACTCTATCCATAGTTTGTTTGTAGACGAAGTTGCTACTTATTGGTATGGATGGATATAGGATTCAGCGATGGAGCGTTAAACTGTGGACACGCATGAAACGAGCAACTCGAGCTACAATACTATCAGTTACTCCTTTTACACAGGCGACGGCAAACTTCCCAACTGAAGCAACTACGAGGCCATTGGCAACTTGCCAAAATAAGGTACCTTATTTTCCGCTCCTGATTGGTCAAAACGTTAGGGAAAAGATGGAAATCCATTCGACTGTCTATTTCCATCGCCTCTATGCTCAGAAAAAGAGCGAGTAAATTGAAATTGAACTGGAAAGCGTGCCTTCCTCCTCGACAGGACACCGCAATCGCCTGGCACTCCTGGACCTCCCTCCGCCATGATGAACTCCACGTACGCTGCACAGCAGCCCCAGACCCACAACCTGCCGCCGTCCAAGTCCGGCTCCTTCACGTCCTCGTCCTCCTCCGTCAGTAGCGGTCGCAGCACGTCGCAGCGGCCTCCCCACCCAATGCGCAAGCCCTCCACTAAAGCTCTGATTCTGCAGCAGAAGCAGCAGGAAGACCAGCAGCGAGCGACGCTGGCTAGAGCGGACACTGCGGATGACGCGGTGCTGAGTCGGGCGGCGTCTGAGGTTGCGCCACGATTCACACCGGAAGAGGCCGCGGCCCTTCGGGACCGTTCCAACTCGCTGGCGGTCATGGAGTCCATGCGCTCGCATTTGCCGGGCAACGGCCACACTATGAGCGTGAAGGCTACAGCCAAGCTGAAGAAAGAAATGGACAATGCGACCCGAGTGGTCGAGACGTTCCTGTCCCCGAAGCTGCTCAAGGACCAGTCGATTCCGCATGAGCTACTGGCTGAAGCCTACGGTTTGGTGTTCATTACCATGTACAAGGTGGGCTTCTTGTTCTCGGGAAAGATCGGAACGGGCTTCATCATCTCGCGTACGACGGGAGGATGGTCTGCTCCAAGCTTCTTGACGTCAGGAGGCTTTGGCTTTGGAATGATGGCGGGTGGCGAAGTTGTGAACTACATGATCATCTTAAACTCCAGGAGCGCTGTCAAGGTCTTCACAAGGAATGGTCAAGTCCAACTGGGGTCGGAGCTTGACATTGCAGTCGGACCTATTGGTCGAGCGGCTAGTGCTTCGCTTAACGTCGGTGTAGGCGGCATCGCGCCCAACTACTCGTACAGCCACAGCAAGGGGCTTTACGGCGGCATTGGACTTAGCGGTGGCGTCATTTGCACTCGCAAGTCGCTGAACTCGAAGTGCTACGGCCCCAACGTTACAGCACGACAGCTATTGGGTGGGGAAGTAGCGTGTCCGCTAGCTGAGCCGCTCTGGAGAGCGTTGGACAAGGCGCTCGGCATGCAGCGCGAGTACGTGAACGGTTTCCCAGTGCTCGCGCCCACGTACACTGGTATGGCGTGCGACGCGTGCGGCCACGTCCAATCAACAACAAACAACCCGAACGCGTGCGCGAACTGCGGGAACCTGCTCGTCTACAGCGTTAGCGTGCACTCCGGGCGTCGCAATACCAGTCAGCTCATTGCTTCGACATGTTCGAACCCGGCAGAGTAAGTTCAGCCGTTGAAGCTTGGCGACCCCAACTATTCCGTGTGTGTGTGTGCATCGCTAGTGGTCGCTTGATAGATAGCTCGCTGTGCACTTTATTTTATACTAAGAGGGGCGTGAATCGAGTGAAGAAGCATTTGCCTTGCTAAACTGTTCAAACTGAAGCATATGAACACTTCAACGTGGGACCTGCGACGAGGCAGTGCTTGCTTGTTCCACCTGGTCTGGGCCAGGATACATTCGTACTTGAACGAGAGGAAATAGTACTTCAACTGCAGGAATCATTTGGCATGGAGTTCGGTACATGTACCGGCCAGTTCCCGACGCTGACGCCGCGCATTAGTGAGCTGTATGGAGCCAACGGCGGTGTGTTCCGCGTAGGAGAGGCAGACGCTTACGCCCAAGATCTGGATGAGCTCGAGCGCGAAGAGAGAGCGCTGGAAAATACAGTACAGGAGCTAGTAAACCGCCAAGCTCCTGTGCCCATTGGCGTCAAATTCCACCGCGAAAGAGGCGATGGCAACGTGGTGCAGCAAGCAGTGGCAGCGGATGGTGACAGTTTTAATAGCAGCGATGTGCCTCCAGATTCAGGTATCCCCTTTTTACGGTCGAGCTCGTCCGAGGGAGAGGAAGATCTAGACCTGGACGAGGACGAAATGATGGAGGAGGAGGAGAGCGAAGAGGACGAGACGACAGGAAGAGCGACTATTGTACGCGGAGAAGGGCCAGAGAGAGACGAGGACTCGTTCGCCCGGGATATGGAGTCTGGAAACGACTCAATGGACGTGGAGGAGGAGCTGCCGCCGCCTAGCGACTGGCATTAACTTCATATAATACAATGTGCTTATTGCCTCTCTACTCCCTCCGCAGTTATTGGCAACATGTAGCCATTGTTGGGTGTTGCCGTCTGTATCTCCTTGCGTGCAAGCGCCATAGTGTTGCTTCGCGAGACTTCGTGAATACACCGCTTGCAAAAGGGTATGGTGATCTCTGACACGGAATCAGACTTGTCGTCCGAAGAACAAACCATTTTCTTGACACAACAACGCGAGCAGATTAAACTGGAGCAGATCCCACAGCGCTTGATACTGCTCAGCACCCCCATGGACTTGTTGCAAATGACGCAAGTCGAGCGTGTTGATAGAGAGCTCTGGGTTTTGGCCAGCATAGCGCCGTTCTCCTTCACCCGCCACGCGAGTTTCTTCGTGTGTGCGAGCTCACTGATCCGCGCGTGGGACAACCACTGGTTGGCGATGACTTGCAGCGCAACAGAGTGGAAAACCGGGTCGCTCTTCATTTCAGTTTCGAAGTCAAAGAAGCCGCGCCCGTAGCACTCTACTGTTGCTGGCGTACACTGTCGATAGAAGACGCAGATGGACCGCTTGCCACGGTCGATACTGTGATGCTCAAAGCTGGGAAGCTGCTCGAAGCCGACCGAGTGTGATAAACTGTACCCCACGAGCTCCCCCGACGAAGATCGCACAAACCCGGTGGTGTCCAGACAAACGTAGTCTCGCGTGTTGTATAGCTGCCACTTGATACTTACGTGGCGGGTCGGGTCGTCCTCAGTGGGCTGCACGAGACAGTATAGCACTTTACTTTGCTCGACGCCGTCTCGAAGCACTCTGTGTTTAATACGCTGCTCAGCGTCTGTGGCAGCTACAGCCCCATACATGACATCGTCCAGAGTGCCAGCAACAGAGCCCAGCATCAGTACAGACGGGATGCTGGCTGAGGAGCGCTCCTCGAAGACGCGGAGGTTCTCGTTTTTGCGTATTTCGCACCACTTGCTACCAATAGCTTTGACATTGCCCGTCTTGACGCGTTGCAGGTGCTGCGTGTACTGCTTCAGGTAGCTTGCCATCAATTCATTTTCCAGCCGGAGAAGTAGTTCCTTGTCTGTTTTCGCTATCTCCAACGCTGGGAGTTGGTTCGTGAAGGCTAGTGCTGGCATGGTGCAGCTTTGAGTCAGAGGTGGACGAAGCCGAAATGAAGGGAGATTCGAGACTAACGTGAATCTGGTCGGTAGGATCAGCACTTCGAGATTCCCCGACGAGCGCCAGCGAATCACACGCTGAAATGTTGTATCTGTCGTAGCTTTGGCGAATTCGAGGCTTTAGTCTCAACATGGATGGAGAAGTTATCATGAATCAAAGAAAAACACAATGCACGCATAGAAATAATAGCGTAAGCCAGACCTGCAAGAGAACGTAGCTTTGGAAGGTCATGCAGTACAGAGTACCGTACCAGCAACTGCAACACTCGACCCGGGTATCCGAGATTTAGCTGCTGGGAATGTGTAACAAACCAAACTTTTCTCGATCTTAATATGAACACTTCTGGATTTCTTGATGCCTTTCCTTTTCTCTCTGAAACTCACAACATGCCGAGCATGCTCAGTTAAACGAAAGTGGAGCCGTGCACACTGAACGCAGCGTTCCACGCAATTGGCTTTTCCTAGGCAATCCTATGATATTGAAATTAATAAAGAAACGCTGTCGTGGTTTGGGTCAAGTCGCTTGGCACGTGAGGTTTCTGTGCTGAGTGAAACAAGCAATGCACGTAGACGTCGATCACTAGGAGCAACAGCAGTTTGGGTGCCCCAGATTTAGGTATCACGGGCAATTTGGAAGAGGACAATTAAGTGTTGGACAAAAATTAGCGGTGCTGGCGGAGTTCGTCGTGTTTGCTGGCTGTTGAATAGTATCGGGGAGGTTGTAAGTGTTGTAGCCGAATTCGAAGTTTGAACTTTGCAGGTGGCCTTTTGGAGGTAGTACCGTGCTCAATGAGCACTGCTCATCGCAGTCAATTAGACTAATGCTGCGCGTTTCCCCGAAAAGCTCTGGAATTTATACAGATATTTAGATTGACCTCTTACACGAATGATCTACTAACAATAAACATCCTTAATAAAGGCTGCAGTAACATACGTTTGAAATACAGTCAAACCTCTTTATATGGACACTTTTGGTGCCCAACTTCTGAGGTGACTCATATAAAATAAAATGGTTTGTAGCTTTTACGTCCCGCGACCGCCGTCACCGAGTTTGACCGCGGTCACCGAGACTCAATACTCGGTCCGAGTATTGTCCCGCGGTTTTGTCCCGCCTCTCCCCAGTATTTGCAAAACGCTTTTTACAAATTATACTTAAACCCACACATACAAAATTAAACCGTGCGAGCGCAGATCCTAGGGCAGAGGACGCGGAGCAAGTGCTGCTCAACTTGAGCCTCAAGGTGCACGGATGCGGTCGCCTCCAGACGATATAAGTACACCAAGAGAAGCTCTGAACCCAACACTATGCAACGTCAAACACCCTGCTTAACTCCGCAACATCACGCTTGATCATGATGAGTTGCTGTTGTTGGTTACTTCGGGTCTCGCGTTTAAGCAGAGCTAGACATGGAGGAAATGGTATACCTCTGACCAGAAGGTCACGGTGAGTGTTCTTTATGTTTTTAAGAGGCCCTTTCAAGTGTTCCCGTGCATTTTATTTGTTGATGCTTGCGCAGGCATCACCAAGTCCGGTTCTACAATTAAGATAAACACGTGAGTTGGACGTGTGACCATTTACAATGAATCTATCCAATGTGCCTCTCTGTTGCCTGGTGTCGCGCTTGCAGTGGGGATGGGTAAGGATATATCCACCGGATATCGGTATAGGAAAGTGTGAGTACGGTATCAACACGCCCTATGCTCCGGTACAATTATCACGACGGTGGTACAGTGTATCCTGGCGTGCGTGTCCATATAAAGAGCGGTTTTTTTTTCTACTGCAATATATGAATTTTGAATTTTCAAAAAAATCAGCGTGTGGTTCAGCACAGTTGAAAAGGGGGGGGGGCAGAGGAACGTCGAGCAACGGCGCGAGAATGGCGCTACGGCAGGCTACGAATAATCTCGCGAAGGCGCTGGAGGAGGATACTGAAGCGCACAAGGTGGACATGTATCCCAGGTGTGTCTGGAAGTGCTCGTTGACGCTAAACGTTTTGTATATACTATAATTATGCAGTTGGAGGCGACCAGCCCGCAAGTGGACAACCCAGACACAGAGAGTGCACCTGCATGCGATGGAAAGAAGCAGAAGGAAGAGGCTGAAGGGGAAGCAAGAACGGTATCTCGCGGCAAGAAGAGAGTCAGCACAGACGATACCGCAACAGGAGACGAAGGGCTGCAGCAACGAAAAATAGCGCCGCGCAAGAAACGCTTGGCTTTCACTATAGCGCATATGTGTATGCAGCCGGAAGAAGAACTAAGTTCTAGCGATGGCGAACGCGTGTCGACGGATGAAGCAAACAACGACCAAGCCAGCTCTTCTGAAGATGAAGACGTGGACGACGGATTTTCACTCCCGTTAGCCC
>LGSM01000772.1:0-11709 GCA_001314345.1 Phytophthora multivora | reverse complement strand
TGGCTTCCAGTAGAAGCGTAGAAGTTCTACACTCGTTTGCTTACCCTCGGTCGTACTTAGGTACATGTACATGTACCGGTAGAGCCCAAAGAATCTTTGGCAAAGATACGAAGCTGTTGCTTGTTTGTCTCGGGCTGCTTGGGCTGCCAGGGGCACTCGTTGACTCAGTTTGCAGCCGGGTGTAGCCATCTGTCAAGCGACGCTTCAGAAAAACATGATAAAAATAAAAGTGCAATGAAAGTCACCTACACCACATTCCACAAGTTGTGGACCACAACCTGCCAGTAGCAGCGCTAGTACTACTAGCGCTAGGGCCTCCAGGCTGCAGTCAATGCATTGGTCCTGATCGCCTTCGTCGGCCATCAAGTGGGTGTGTGGTCAAGTCGATGGTGGTGACGTCACGTGCGTGGCACTTGAAGCTGAAAGGGAGCATTGCGCAAATCGCCGCACTAAGTGCGCCATTCGATTTTAGCGCTGAACGTCGTCTCCCTTCGCTTCGAAGCACATGGTACTAGCAAAGCCACTGCACTCTCGTCCCAAGGCCGATGCTTTCTGCTGCTTAGTGCATTTTAACTGCCTTCCACATGAAAGGATCTGCAGCTCAAGGACGCGATGAACTCCAGTCGCTGCCGATTGCTCACACTGCATCAGAGAAACACGTGGCCGATCCGCTGTAATCATTTCAGCACATATACATACAAATTTCAAGTGTACAGAACTTTGCACCCCATCCTCGTTGAAATTCAGCGTCGGGCGAATCCAAACGCTACGTACCCCCAACAGTCCATTGCCCAACTTGCCCACAGCTCCCCAGCGCCATGCTCTCCCCTTCGCTCCCCAGCGCCGTGTCCGGCTCCGCCCTGTGGCAGAAGAACCGCCCGGCGACGGCCTTCCACCCGCTCGCGTACAGTCCGCTGGCGCTTAGCACCAAGAAGGAGCCAAAGGCCGAGAAGGCCGGCGTGAAGCTGCTCGTGGGCGCCGGCGTGTGCCTCTCGTACGAGTTCGCGCTGGGCCACTACCTCGAGTTCATCAAGATCATGAAGCAGACCAGGCCGCAGTTCTCGTACCTGCACTTGACTAAGGAGATCATGCACTCCAAGGGCCTCGTGGGCATCTGGGACGGATTCTTCCCGTGGGGCGCCATTCAGGGCCTGGCCAAGGGCTCCGTCTTCGCTTGGGGCCACTCCATCGCCCGCACGGCCCTCACCCCCATGGTCGAGCAGGAAAAGCTGAGCAAAGGCACGTCCGAGGTCATTGCCGGCGGCATCGGCGGCGGTTTCCAAGGTTTCGTGCTCAGCCCCACGCTGCTGCTCAAGACGCGCGTGATGACCGACCCCGTTTTCCGTGAGCAGATGACGCCGCTCGAGACCATGTCGCGCTCCATGCGCATCGGTGTCAAGGTCATCCAGAAGGAGGGCGTGGCTGCGCTCATGAAGGGCTCTGGTATGTTCTCGCTCAAGCGAGTGGCCGACTGGTCCACGCGCTTCTTCTTCTCGGTGCAGGCCGAGAACATTGTGTACAAGCGCAACGACCCGGACCGCGTGCTCACCACGAGTCAGCAGGTTATTTCATCGCTGCTGGGCGGTGTGGTTAGTGCAGCCGTCACGCTGCCCATGGATGTGCTCGTGGCGCAGATCCAGCAGGCGTCCAAGGCCGGCGTCAAGGTGTCCGTGGCGGAACTCTTCCGACAGCAGTACCGTGCCGGTGGCATTAATCAGGTGCTGGCGTTTGGTACGACGGGCTTTGTCGCGCGTCTGGTGCACGCGAGTTTCACGACTATGATCATGAAGACGGCGACAAGCGTGGTGTACGACATGGTGGTGGAGGACCGGAATTAGAGCGTTACCTCCCCCACCACACACACTTATCCCCTCGAGTTTCCCCACACGATAGCATTGCGCAGCGATAGAAGGAGACACCCCAGAACTAATATGCGTTCATCTATTGCTAATGTTGAAGTTGACCTTATTAATACTCGTTCTCAGTTGAGTCTGTATCGGGTTTTGGAGTGTCCGTTGCAAATGCAGGCGGGAGGAACTGTGGGTAGCGGGTGAGAATGTAGTTCTCGGCCAGTTGCATGCGCTCGTAGTCGTCGTCCTCTTCGTGGTCATATCTGCTCAACAGCCAGTACATTTCATCAGTCGTCTCGAACAGCATCCATAGCGAGCTCTCGGCTGTTCTCACCCCATTAAGTGGCAGAGTCCGTGTGCCATTAACACTGGCAGTCGCTCCTCCAGCGTCGTCACCTCTTCGAGCTCCGGGTCTTCGCACTGACGCCGTACATACGCCGGGCTGATGTAGATATCTCCCAGATAGCGTTCCTCCTTGCTCTTAACGCGAGGAAAACGCCCAGGAGCGCGTACCTATACTCAATCACAGTTTCCCAGTCGACGTGAGCTCTTGGCCAGTCAATTGTCTGCACTGTGATGCTCCTTTCTCCTACTTTGTGGAATGGGAAGGACAGGATGTCAGTGGGTTTGTCCTTCTTACGGAATCTGCGATTGAGCTTCTGCACGTGCTCGTCTGTCGTGAGCATTACACCAACGTCCCTATCGATAGTCAGTGGAAGAGTAGACAACAGAGAACAGAGTTGACTGAGTAGCTGTTGGCAAGAGGAAAACGCTTGAGAACGCAGCGAATTCTAGTCGGTTGCAGCTCATACCAGGGACCTCCAGGGCAGTTTAGGCAGCGCACCATGGACTGTACCTGGGCCTGCAGTTTAACCAACGCCCGCGGTGATAGCGCCTCGCGAGTCCCAGCGAGCGCTTTGGCGACCTGAACCATAGGTTCTTTGATTGAAATAAATGAAATCGCACCCATACTTTAAATAAGTCATTGCAATTATCCGTGGACATGGCTACATCTGCATCAGCGATGGAGGTTAGCGTGAGGTTTAACTTGTTCTGAATAAGTAGCCGTGTGTTCGCTTTGGGGCATTAACTTAAGCGTGCGATGCTGTGGCTCCTCACTCAATAGTCAGCATTCTGCGGTGATTCGCGTTTTCAATCAACCCCGAGGCACTATAGGAGCTAAATAACAAGCTCTGAAACACAACCTACCGACATCGGCAATGCTACATACACTCTCCATGACTGTAAGCCATAGCCTCCAAGAATGGGATAGCTGTGTGCCTCCATTGCTTGGATGTAAGCAGAAAACTCATCCACGAGCAGCATTTGCGTAGGATTCTGTTCGTGCAAAGTATCTCGAGTCGAGATTCGAGATTCTCGACAAATGCGCCACTTACACCCACGTTCCAAGCAGCCCGACGGATAGTACGTCACTCGTTTGCGGTCTCGCCTCCTTAGGCGGTCAATGCTGAAAAGATGCGAAAGACCAGCGTGTGCTACGGTGCGTAGCGGCTCCATACACACACGGGCAACGCACCTCGGTGTCGAGCTACATGTACACTGGTATCTTCGTGGTAAAGTCGCTTTGGCCTGCCGCACTCGCCTGTATCCTGCTTGGGGTGCTGCTGACGGCGGCCAGCAACGTGTCATCAAGCCCGGATTCCGTCGTCCTGAGCTGCTCGCTGATCACGATTTGGTCGCCCGCTGCTGTCCACTTCGCAGTCTGTCTAAACCGTCCCCGAACCAACCTCGTCGACACAGCCTCGTCAGCTTCAACATGGCAGATCGCTGCCAGCAATGCTGGTGGTGGTCGCCGAAGTGAAAATGCTGGTGGTGTTCTTCGCTACTGTACTCGACGGCACCTCAACGGGTTTGTTAAACAACGGGCATTTTTACGGTAAGTGTACACGTACAATCCTGAAGATGAAGAGGCTGGTCTCAGCGTGCCGGTACATCGTACCTGAAGAAGGCAACAGAGGTGCTTGTCGTACTTCCATGCACAGTACAGTACTGCACCAGCATTAGCGTCGTCTTTTATACAGGAATTTACATGCATTGCATTTGTATCGATGTCGTATCCTTCTCAGGTGCGCCAGGAAAAGCATGAAATACATGCAATTGCCCATTGCGTTTTCTTCGAGCACCAAGATGCTACACACCAGAATACGAAGTTTGCGCAACTCTATCCTAGCCGCTTCCAGTCTGGAATCCAGACATTGTTCAAGCTGTTGCGGTCGACTGACAAAAAAACTTCCAGCGTTTGGAGTCCAAAATGGACTGCACGACGACTCGTAGTACTTAAGTACGACGCATCGTTTGAGCATTTGCATCCATTCTAGCCCCTTGCCCCTCTCCATGCCTTGCGTTTACTGGTACTGTACGTGTAGGAGTCGCCGGAGACAGAGCCCTAGATGACTTGCGTTTACTGGTAGACACCGCCCTAGCATCCGATCACCTGCCTCGCAACCTAGCCGCTTGCCTGTCAGTTTTTCCACGTGGTTGAGGCTCAACTTGGCTGTCTGATACCTGTAGCATCTCACGTGCCACGACGACCTACCATCACCTCCAGGGGGTGCGCGCAGAGCTCCACGAGAACGAGAACGTGGCTGCCAGCGCTCTGCTTGTCCGGTATTGCAACAGACTCTCAACGAGCTCATCACCAATACTGGTGGCAACCAGAATGGTCCCCAACTGATGGTCTCCAAACTCCGTAAACGGACTGTTCACGTCGTTTGCACATAACTGGGACGAATGCTGACGCGACGGTGTCGACAACATGGTTTCGCTGCCAAGTTTTTTATAATTTGGGATTTTTTTCAGATAAACCCACGTGTTTAAGATTTTTCCATGCAAAAGGTGAGTGGGTGGAAGCATGTAGATCGCCCAAATAGTAGCCTCTGAAAGTCAAACGCACCCAAGCAGCAAAGCATGAGCAAAACAGGAAGTGCAGGGCAGCGCCAACCTCGACAGCCGCAGCAAGGACCTTCACAGTGGAGTCCACTCCGCCCCTTTTCACTCTTCACTACTCAGAGTGCTCCACGTGTCGTAGAGCGGCGGCAGTCTCGACGTCACCCCACTGCAAGTTGCCCAGCAAAACTGCGTAGGAAGGCTACGAGGCTTCACCAGAGGCGACGAGCTGAGCGCCAATCGTTTGCCACCCGAGCGTTTTAATCGCTCCGTTGGCTGGGACCACAGCGGAAACCTTGACGAGGACATATCGAAGTCGTGGTCAATAGCCACATACGGTCCAGCTCTAGGGTCGATTGCGAGGAGATCTGAGTTGGAGGCTGCCGAATTGACGGTGCACAGACGGATACATGTACTGAATTGCCATTTCGAGGCCAAGACAGCCAACCGCGTGAAGTGGAAACGCGCGCTTTATCAAGGCGATCTATCAGCATCGGCGACCAAGCAGTGTTTCGCTGCAGCAGCATGTCCCAAAGACACACCCCGTCTTTGCAAACTTTTGAAAAAAACCCACCCTTAATAGTAGGCTGTCGTTTGTGAATTCATGTGACGGAGCATACATTTTCCAAGCTTTGGCGCCCCTTCACCACCAAAGAGCAGAGACGTGCGTGGCCAAAACTGACGTGGCTTTGAAAGCTCCTCGGCAGGCGGAAGAGCTCCATCATTCTGGTATTTGCCGTCTCGTGCAGACTCCTCTACATCTCTCTACGCCCGTCCACCACCACTTTCACAGTCATCATGGCCTCCACCGGATACACCGCCATGCGCACGCCCGTCACCAACAAGGGCCTGGCCTTCTCGGAGGAGGAGCGCAAGCAGCTCGGTCTGCGCGGGCTCCTGCCGGCCGCCGTGTCCACGATCGAGTTCGAGACGGAGCGCGCCATGGCCGCCATCCGCCGCAAGACGTCGCCCATCGAGAAGTACATCTTCATGCAGAACATGCAGAACACCAACGAGGACGTGTACTACCGCATGCTCATCGAGCACACGCCCGAGCTCATGCCCGTGGTCTACACGCCCACGGTCGGCCAAGCGTGCCAGGAGTTCAGCCACAACTACGCGCAGCAGCCGCGCGGCCTCTTCATTTCGGTCAACGACATCGGCCACGTCGCTGAGATCCTCGACAACTGGCCGGAGAAGGACATCCGCGCCATTTGCTTCACGGACGGTGAGCGTATCCTCGGCCTGGGCGACCAGGGCGCCAACGGCATGGGCATCCCCATCGGCAAGCTTTCGCTGTACACGGCCTGCGCCGGTGTGCCGCCCCAGATGTGCCTGCCAGTCGTGCTGGACTGCGGCACCAACAACGAGGAGTACCTGGCCGACCCCTTCTACATTGGTCTGCGCCAGAAGCGCGTGCGTGGCGAGCTGTTCGAGCAGCTCGTGGAGGAGTTCATGAACGCCGCCAAGACCAAGTACGGCGACAAGGTGCTACTGCAGTTCGAGGACTTCGGCAACTCGACCGCCTTCAACCTGCTGCGCAAGTTCCAGAACACGCACTGCACGTTCAACGACGACATCCAGGGCACGGCCTCGGTGGTGCTCGGTGGCCTCATGGCCGCTGTGCCCCTCTCGGGCAAGTCCATCTCGGAGCAGACCTTCCTGTTCCTCGGCGCCGGTGAGGCTGGTACTGGTATCGCGGAGCTGATCGCCCAGGCCATTTCCCAGGAGACCGGCAAGACCGTGGAGGAGTCCCGCAAGCAGATTTGGCTGGTGGACTCGCGCGGTCTCATTGTGGAGTCCCGTAAGGAGTCTCTGCAGCACCACAAGCTGCTGTTCGCCCACGACGCCCCCGCGTGCCCGGACCTCCTGTCCGCCATCGAGCAGATCAAGCCCACCGCTCTCATCGGTGTGTGCACCATCGCCAAGGCCTTCAGCAAAGAAATCTGCCAGAAGATGTGCGAGAACAACGAGCGCCCGATCATCTTCGCTCTGAGCAACCCCACGTCCAAGGCCGAGTGCACGGCCGAGGAGGCCTACACGTTCACGGACGGCAAGTGCATCTTCGCGAGTGGCAGCCCGTTCGACCCCGTCGTGTACAACGGCAAGCGTTACGTGCCTGGCCAGGGCAACAACTCGTACGTTTTCCCTGGCATTGGCCTCGGCATTGTAGCGGCCGGCCTGACCCACGTGGACGACGAGGTCATGATCATTGCCGCCAAGACGCTGGCGGGCCTCACCACCCCCGCCGACCTCGAGACTGGCTGCGTCTACCCGCCTCTGTCTAACATCCGTCACGTCTCGCTCAAGATCGCCAAGGCTGTGGCCGAGTACGCGTACGAGAAGGGATTCGCCACGGTCCCCAAGCCGGACAACCTCGAGCAGTTCCTGGCCGACTTCATGTACAACCCGTAAGCGCTCCGTGCTTGCGCTGCAGTAGTTCGCAGCTCAAGATCCGCTGGAAACGGATGAACCTTTTTTCCGGTGGTAATTAGCGTCAGTGTTTTGAAAAGTTGAATGCACTTATATTGAAGAACCATCACTGCGTGTTCGATCAGCAGCCTTTGCCACCGGCCAGCCCCAAGCAAGACGTGGGCTCATAGACCGACAGCGTGTGCACCACCACCACAAACAGGAACGTCAGGCCCAGTACCGCTAAGAAACCTACGGCTCGAGCTGTTGACGTGCCGCTGCCAACTTTCATCGCGTGGGACTCGCGCGTGTTCTTGGGCAGCGCCAGCAGCCAAAGCAGCGACAGGAGCTGCATCCCGTACGCGATGAAGAACGTCACCATGACCTCCTCACGCACCTCCGTCGTGTCCGTCATAACGTCCTGGTTGGTCACGTCAAACTGCGCGTCGATGAACTTGGACACTGCGAGACCAAGCGGACCAGCGACGAACGACACACTCGTGACTAAGCCGCTGACGGTTGCATACCCGTGCGGATCCGCCACCTCCGTCAACACGAAAGTGGAGATCGTGTAGTCCAGCACCGACGGGATCGCCTCCATCACGGGCAAACCGATCCAGAACCACTGACTACGGACGACGTCCCAGATCGTGAACATCGTCGCGCCCAGGTCCAGCGCCAGCGTCACCACGGTACCGACGACGATAACGACGCGGTAGTCCACGCTCCAGTCCTTCTTGGCGACCCAGTTGAGAGCTGCCAGGACGACGACGATAGCCACAAAGGACACGACCGTATCGTTCAGAGGCTGCACGCCAGCGTAGTAGAACGCGATCGGGTTGACGGCCGTCGCACTCACTCCGGCACACGCTCCGCCGATGAAGCGACAGAAGAGCACGTGGTTGAGGCCGCAGTTGTGCACGAACGCCCAGATCTCGTTGAGCGACTGCTGTAGCGACCGGCGATCTCGTGCTGACTCAGTCGCTGTGAAGACGATGAGGAGCAGAGGAAACAGCGAAAGAAGCCCCAGCAGTAGCGCCACTTGGGTGAACTCCAGCGTGAAGTCGAAGTCGCCGCCGTAGTCCCACCCGCTCATGCCGAAGCCCATGAATAAAAAGCTCCCGAGCATAGCAACGACCCGGTACTTGGTCAGTACAGGCTGGAACACCTCGTCCGGCTCGTGAGGAGACTCGGACACACGAAAATAATGCGTCGCCACGTCTCGGATCAACGCGTCAGCAGCGACGTCGGCCAGAACGTACCCGAAAGAAGCCACCGCCATCAGCAGCACGTAAAACGCGCCATGCGAAGGAGCGTCAGCGTTGATCTTGGCCATTTGCTGTGGCGATAACTGGCCGAGTGGTGTGCCGACCAAGTCGCGGTCGGAGAAATAGGGAGCCGGCTGGTCCTGGAAAAAGATAGCGATCAGAGCGATAGCCGCCACGGCCCAACCCAACAGCATCGAGAAGCGGAGACGGTAGCCCCACGGCAATGGAGAGCAGTGAATGAAGAGCGAGAAGATCGGCTTGAGAGCCCACGGGAGCCCCAATAGTGTACGCGCTGAGAGGGTTTGAGTGCCTTCCATGTTGAGGTTGCACGTGAGGAACGGGTAGACACACAGAGGTAGAACGGTGCTGACGATGCCGACGACGACGCTGTGGAGTACGAGGCCGAGCCAGCGTCGATCCCAAACGTTCACAACCGGTTTGTCGCCTTGCTCCTGGGTCTTGAGACGTTCACGCGGTGTCGGTTGCTCTGCATGAAGTGGGGACCCCAAGACTGTGAAAGTGCTCTCGGGCGTGATTTTGGTCTCTTCCTTGGCGAATTCGAGTCCCTGCTCGTGCTGTGAGAGGCTCCAGCGCGAGAGTCGCTCCATCAGGTCCTTTGCGGACGGATCGACGAACGGACTCATGACTCTGCAGGCCCGTGACGATCAACAAGTAGTTGGTGGTTCTCTGTCGGAGTCGTCGCTTGCCGCTCAGTCGTCAAGTGAGCGGGGGCGAAGGTGGGAGCGATTGGCAATGCTGTGGAGTTCACTCACGCACTGCGCACGCATTTTCCTCTACCAAGCCAGCCTTAAAAAAATCCCCAGATGGGGTAAACAAAACCCTCCAACCACATGAGTGAGTGGATTGTGAGAGATCCCTGCCGCTGCCGTGCCAACATCAGCCAAAGGTAAACAACATCGCGCAGATTACGGAGGCAGACGCTTACGGGGCACACGGTAACGAACACGACCAAGCTCTGCCAGCCTTCGAGCAACGGCCTTCACTGTGGCTGTACCTGTACATGTACCGACACACTCTTTGTCACGTTGTGTAGATTTAATTACACTTTCAATGAGTAATCGGTGCCCGTCTCACCTGGTGGACACTTTCAGCTACATCCAGCACCACCGGAGAAGCCCAAACACGCCGTCGGCTCATACACTGATAACACGTGCAGTGTCACCACGAATAGCAAACTTCCAGCCATCAGTAGCAGAAGCCCCACGCCCCGAACCGTCGACGTTCCGCTCCGAACCTTCAAGTCGTGCGTTTCACTCGCGTGTCTGGGCAGAACCAGCAGCCACAGCAACGAGGCCAACTGCATCGCGTACGCAATGAGAAACGTCGTCGTAATTCGCTCCCGCACTTGCGTCGTGTCCGCCATGATCTCCTGGTTGGAGACGTCAAACTGAGCGTCCACGTACTTGGACAAGGCGAGACCGAGCGGACCGGCCAGGAACGAGACACTCGTGACTAACCCGCTCATAGCTAAGCGGGCACTTGGATCCGCCATCTCAGTGAGCACGACGGTCGAGATCGTGTAGTCCAACGCGGACGGGATGGCCTCCATCACTGGCAAACCAATCCAGAGCCACTGGCTGCGGACGATGTCCCAGATCGTGAACATCGTAGCGCCCAAGTCCAACGCGAGCGTGGAGATTGTGCCCACGACGATTACGGTACGGTAGTTCACGTTCCAGCCCTTCTTGTGGACCCAATGGAGGGCCCAGAGCACCGCGCTGATGGCCACGAAGGACACGACGGTGTCGTTCAGAGGCTGCACGCCGGCGTAGTAGAAGGCGATCGGATTCACTGCCGTTGCACTCACACCAGCGCAGACGCCGCCGAAGAATCGGCAGAGCAGAACGTGGTTTAAGCCGCAGCTGTGAACCAGCGACCAGATCTCAACTAGCGCGTGGCTGAAAGAGCGGCGATCGCGCGGACTCTCACTCACAGTGAAGCTCAGTAGCACCGTCGGTACTAAAGACATCAGGCCTATGAGGAGCATCACTTGGGTGTACTCCAGCGAGAAGTCGAAGTCGCCGCCGTAGTCCCAACCGCTCATGCCAATGCCCATGAACGGGAAGCAGCTTAAGATGGAGAAAACTCGGTACTTAGTCAGCACAGACTGGAAAATGTCGTCCTCCTCAGGCGCAGATACACCGAAGTGCTGACTCGCCACGTCACGGATGAGCTCATCAGCAGCTACGTCCGCTAGTACAGACCCCAGTGAGGCGATACACATCAGCAGAACGTAGTAGGACCCGTGCGCTGGAGCTTCCAAGTTGATTTCACTCATCTGCGCCGTCAAATCCCCAAGTGGAGTACCGACCAGCTCCCGATCTTGAAAAAACGGCTTTGGTTGGGTCCGGAAGAAAATGGCGATCAACGCCGCAGCCGTCACCACCCAGCCGAGTTGCATTGAAAAGCGGAGACGCGATCGAGTTGGCAGTGGGAAGCAGTCAACGAACAGCGATAAAATCGGCTTGAGAGCCCACGGGAGCCCCAATAGTGTACGCGCTGAGAGGGTTTGAGTGCCTTCCATGTTGAGGTTGCACGTGAGGAACGGGTAGACACACAGAGGTAGAACGGTGCTGACGATGCCGACGACGACGCTGTGGAGAACGAGGCCGAGCCACCTCCGGTCCCAAATGTTCACGACCACCATGGGGTTCTCGGATGGAATTCCAGTGTTGCCGACCTCCAAATGCGCTAGTAGATCATTTCGGGGTGGGGGTCCGCTTGAAGGTGACCCCAATACAACGAATGCGTTCTCAGAGGTAGCCTTGCTCCTTGGGAGTTCCCTAGAGCTGGGTACTTTGGCCCAGCTCGTCTACTCGTAGGCCTATAACGTCAGTAATCTGACAGGTCTCCTCGACGAAGGATACGCCGATAAAGAAACATGCAGAGCCAGCTATCCTAGCAGCAGCATGTTCTTGTGGAAGATGTTCTTGGCGGCGTTCAGGTCTCGGTCGAACGCAGAACCACAGGCTGCGCACCTGAACACACGGTTCCCGCCTAGACCTTCCTTGATCGCTCCGCAGTTGGAGCACGTCTTCGACGTGTACTCCTCTTCGCAGTCGATCACCCGCCCTCCAACTCGGGCCATCTTGTACTTCAGCAGGATCTTGAACTGATAGTGCGCCTGGGCCAGCATGGCTCTAGCCGTTGGACTTCGGATCTTCCTCTTCTGGGATGTCACTTGCGCTTCATCCGAGGTAGATTCGGGGGTAGCGTCTGTTGCTACATCCACCAAGTACCTGCGCACCATC
>LGSM01000771.1:0-11833 GCA_001314345.1 Phytophthora multivora | reverse complement strand
TTTGTGGTTGCCTACCTAACCACAACTAATCACAACTTCCTTAGTCTGATATTAACAGTGCGATTTGGACAATCGCTCTGAAACGGACAATAGTTGCCTTATTTAAGGAACTAGGAGACTCTTGGAGTCCGTAAATAGTGAGTTAACGGACTCGTACTTGTTCTTTGTATAAGAACGGCAGTTATTGATACTAACTGGTACTCTTTGAGTAATCGTCTTCCTCTGACGCTAAAGCTACGGCAGCCCCGCTGCATAAAAGCCTGTATTAAAAGCGAAAGTGAACGATAGACTTTTGCATAATAACATGTACTAAATCCTAGTAAAATGCAGGTATTCACCTGCGTATTAATCTATAGTGAACTCAAGTAACATGCAACAAATATTAGCTTTAGTGACCACAAGTAACATGAGGGTAAAAATGCAGGTATATACCTGCATGTAACTTGAGTCCACTATAGATTAAAAATCAGGTGGATACCTGCATCTGACTTTGATTCAATATACTTAATAATGCAGTTGTCTAATGATCACTTTCATTCCATAGAGCTTCAAGTGCTACTATATTTCAATCTGGCGTGCTGCTGGTGGTCGAGCCACTTTACCGTCTTCTCGAGGAGCTTCATCTTCCGAAGCTGCTTTCAACAAAGCTAGCTTTGAATGGCGCCTAATATTTCCCTTCTCGGTGAACAAGGTTTGTTTAAGATAAAATTGATGAAACTTGTCCCAGCAGGTGACCGAGGTATTGGGACACATCCACGGCTTGGCAGATACGTCGTGTAGTTCTTGGCACAGGCAAACGTCATGCACATAGCAGTAGGCTGTCACCTCAGTTGGATATCTTCCCATCCATCTGCAAACGATACAACGTCGACGCTTCCTTTGCTTCTTGCCATGAATTTGTCTGGATGAAACCGATGTGCATGACACCACCGTTCTGCTGGGTTTGGGTTCGCGATAATGGGGTGGCAGTGTGCCAAGCATCTCAACTGCTTCGTCATCACGAGCAATTCCGTTATATAGCATCTGACCCCCCACTTGATGCGTTTTTCCACTGTCCGTTCAACAACTCCCCGACGAGATCCATCATAAACTTCCGATGGGGGTCTCTACCGACGTCGGATACAACGAGTCGGCGGGTAAGATATGCATTGGATCGAGCAACATCAATTAGCGCTAACGCTAATTTTTTGTGCCATCGCCTGTAGGAATGCCCGTCCGACGTGGAGAATCGTCCTCTAATTTGATCCAGACGGTCTACACCTTGCATATTGGTGTTGTATTGCGCAACGCAAGTAGGAGCAGGAAAGACCTTCTTTTGACTGCCTATCAGTCGTGTGACAGTAGTAATTGCCGTCGAATTCGCATTGGATACCATATTGACCACGTTGCCACCGACTGACGATAGTCACCGCGAACACACGCATCTTTGAGAAGAATAGTGTGAGCCGGAAAATGTTTGCTATTAGCACGAATAGTACCCCGGCCGTAGAGTCCTTTTAGCCGCAGTTCCTGGAGTAGTTGAACCGATGTGTAATAGTTGTCCATGTTCATGACGCGATTTGTCCCAAAGAGTGGCCGTGTGACTTCAAGAACGTGTTGTCTGATCTTGGAGACATGTTCGAGTTCCTCCCGTAAATGCTGGGCCTCATCTTGGCCAACAACACCGTCTAGACGATCCACAATGTCGCTGCGGTTGCAATGCAGTTTGTAGTTCAAAGATATCCAAGTAGAAGAACAGCAGATCATGTAGAGCCGGAAGTGATACTTCCCAGTCGGTTTTGAAGGCTTGTACACAATCATGTGACGGCCTTGGCGCGAACGGCTAGCCACACTGGCTTCGTCTAGAGCCACGTTGCGTCCAACATTGACATATCGTCCCCCAGTGATCTTTAGCAGGTTCAACAGTGGTCGTATGCGTGCAGCGTCTTTTTCAAGCATCTTTGGTTCAGAATTGAAGCTGAGACAACGCCGTATAAGCTTGAAGCGATACAAGGACATGACGGAGTCCAATGATGTAGTTGTTCCGCCAAATATGGCGTCTTCCGCTTGAGCCCCCCAGTAGTTGGCATATTCACCCTTGTCGTTCGTGGCCATGTAGAATAGGATCCCCAGGAACGTCATCAGCTCTTCGAGTGTGAAAGGTTTCCCAGTTCGAATGTTCTTCACGATAGCGTACTTTTTGTCTCGTGTAGCGTCTGGCGCCAGAAGTACACAGGTATATACGCAAAGAAGCTTGAGCTGGCAGAGAGCTCAAAAATGTGTCTGAACTCAGGTCGAAGGTAAGTTGTTGTGGTACAGTCATCGTGGGTATACAGGTAAAAAGGTGCTCCAACTTCTTCTCCTGGCTCAAAGCGCATGTTCTTGATAGCTTCCACCTGAGCCAGACTAGACGGGAGAACGGTTCCAGGATCAAACGGTTCATTTTCCTCCAGTTCAGAACAATTCGAATCAATGTCGATCTCGTCGGTGGGGTCAGGCTGCACGAGTACTTGCCAATTAGGGTTTTTCACACGCGTAACTGCAGCATAGTTTTGGATACCACGTTGCACGACACCAGCGCTGATTGTCTCCAGGTTGCTCTGAAACTGGGTATCCAGCCATCGAATCTGGAACAGCGACGCGTTCTTCCCCTTCTTTACGGAGCGATACACACGACCAACAATGTACGACGTCCCAACAGGCTTGTACGCTTTTACTTTCATCCAGGACTCCTTTTCAGGTGTAAAAGCAACTAGCTTATCGACGTACACGTCTTGCAGTAAAGTGGGTGTGGCTCCCGGTGTTGTTTGGGTAGAATGCAATGCTTGAGACGACGGAGTAGTTGGTTCTTGAGTAGGTTGACGAGCTGACGATGATACAGCTTCCACACGAGTTTCAGATGGTCTGCCATCTCCAACTAATACAGGAGTAGCCCCACAATCTCTTCCGTACATTGCACCACGGCCACGGTGAACCTCGCCATCGGATTCAACAACGCTATCAAGATCAACGTCGCGGCCAATAGCCGAGAGTGTCGCCAGCGTCGTCGTATCAACCAAAGCACATCCATGTGCTATGCCCCCTCCAGCCGAAACAGATGCAGCCCTGCTATCACCTCCGCCAGCTCCGCAACTGTCACTGAGAGCTACGGCACCGGTACCAACACGTCGAAACACACTGCTGCGTCACGAGAACAATAACCCCTCGTTGCACTCCGACTGTTGTAAGACCCAACGCCACTTTCAGGAACGCATGCCCCTTGAGCACCGCGACCTCCAAACGCATTGTCAGTTTCACTGCCAATTAAATCACAACGTCCACTTCAAGAATCTCGACCACAAGGAAGGGACCGCCCACCCCGGACAGCACCTCGAGCTGCTGGTCGTTCACGAGCGCCGCCAACAACCCCCCATGTGTATAATTAGTCACCGAATCATACGTCTGCGATGTGTTGGTACTCACCGGTCAATGCGCCTCCACTTGTACGTTTTCCGGCTCCTGGATGACGACGTGGAGCTCGTAATACGCGCCCTGACAGCCGCCTACTGAAGAAGCACGGTGGAAATTCCCCAAGAACCTTCCCATACGTCCGCTTGAGTCTCTCCAAACGAAGCTGAAGGTGCTTCGCTGAACGCGCTGTCTTCATTTGGCGAGCAACATAGCTCCAGGTTATCCGGAGACCTTCTTTCTCGAACTGGCGGGTGATCTGGACCAGCAATTTATCCTCAGCGTCTGTAAAGGAAGTACGCATTGGTCGAGGGGGAGACTTTCTAAACGAAATATGCGTGCATATTACCTTTAGTATGGGAAAGAGGCCTCATTGCGGCCTGGCAGAGATACGGTGTTGATTCAGCTGCGTAGACCAAAAATTATGCTTGCATAAAAATAAAAAACGACCTGAAGCGAAAATTACCCGCATCCCTAATCAAACAAGGCGCAACAATTGGCTAATATTGTGTATGTCCATTAATGTAATTATTTTGCTAAAAGGGCACAGAATGCGACCTTCAAGATGGGTACATTCGTACCTTAGGGGTTAATGAGAAATGTATTTAAAGGGCGAAGAATGCGCCCCTGCTTCGCAAAAGGGTTAATAGACTCCGTCTTTCTTTTCTGTGGTGCTGTAGGATCGTGTTCCAGTGGTTCTGTTCGGTCAAGCTGAGACCATGGTGGTTGGGCAGCATCGTTCTGGAGTTGAAAGTCGTACATGGCGTTCGTCTTCGTTGCCGTAAGCCTCTTACACTGTTGTAGCGTGGTGAGTCTCGATTTTCTCCATTGTACTGCGAAGAAACGTGCTGCAATGTTGGTTGTGCTTAACTGTGCTTGTTTGTGGTTCGTAGGCTACTCATTGCTGATTCTACACTCTCGATGCCAAGAAGAACTTTCGTTGGGTCCGATCGCTTCACCACTTCCGTCAGTCCTTGTTGTAGCACCTCTTTGACATTTTCCTTCTGGACCCCTGTAGATCTGAAATGCAGAATTCCTGCTGCAATTAACCCCCATGCTGGTTCATCTTGAAGTTTGTAGATTGTCCATGCTCCTGCAATTTGTTCCTGGTTGTCTTGTTTGACATAGTAGCGGAGTAGCCATCACTCCAGCTCATTCGTTCCTTGTCTCTCCTTGATCATATTCATAACCATCATACAGCTTTCCAAACACACTCCATGTATTCTGGTGCTTGTGCGAGTTTGCCACGCTGCTGCAACAGCTCTAGTTTGGTGTTTCCCTGCTGCCTATATTATATCTCGAGTTTCTTCTGCTGTGTAGATTATCCCTTCGAAGGCAGCCTTGTTGCGCAATCTCCATAGCAGGACTGGTGTTACTGTCGTCCGTATCATCCAGAGCGTCTTCATTGCGTTTTCGTGGCCCTGAGTCCAGGTAGATATACACTCCTGTGCTGCTGCTAAAAAACTTGTAGTTGGGGAAGGTGCCTTTCTTGTTGCCAGTGCCGATAGGAGGTTTGCTCGTTCCGTTGGTGTAATGTCACGGCCAATCCATTTGTCCAGCCAACCACTCCGAGACGCTTCAGCTTTCTTGCATTCCCACACAATGTGATCTATTGTTTCCAGTCTACACGTACATTGTAGATCTGGACAAGCCCTGTTTTCTGGCTTCTCACTGGTTGCTTTTTGACCGAGAAATTACACGATGTGGTCCACACTTTTTAAGGTCGGCAGCCGTCGGAGTTTTGGGTGATTTTCAAATTTGGAGGAGGCTGACAAAAATGTGGAGCCAAGGCCTCATTGCAGAGAGCAAGCGACAAGCTTAATGCGGCAAAGGATGCCGGAGCTGTTTGAAAAGCGTGGCATACTGTTCGCCGTAAGACCGCAGGGGTGCAAGCGATATGTAGATTAGTAAGACGCTTCGAAGTAGGCATAAAAAGTAATGAATGCGGAGCTTTGCCTTCTATTATAATATTTTATTCCTGATAAATATAAAGTTAGTAATATAGTAAGATGGCGTACTCACCTGAACAATACGAACTTAACAAAGAGCGAATCAAAGCCGCTCAAAAGCGGTACTATCTGAAAACAAGGGGAACGCGACTGGCTAAGCAGCGAGAATATGATGAGCATCTGTGTCCAATCACCAACATGCACAATTGACGCTCTCGGTCGATGAGCTCGCGGACGCCAACTACCATAAGAAGGGGATCTATGCCCTAATTGTGGAAAATCTCCAGGCTGATAGTGTACTGGGTCTGGTTAATCCAATGGAGGAAGTCTCGAAACGGTACCCGGGGAGCCACCCACTGACGACGCCGGCAGCAGCGCTGGCGGTCTTGTGTACGGATCTACTGCTTGAACGGGAGCGGTCTGTGGATGCCAGGGTCCCGTTATCGCATTGGGTTGGCCCTCAAGCACTACGAGCATATGCTCAGTATCTTCGTTATCCTCTCGTTGTATTCGACATGAACGAACACGGCGATGCACACATGCAGCTTTACAGCTACACTGACTTCGACCTTCCCCACACAGGAAAAGGCATGCCGGACACGCATGAGAGCGGATAGTACACCCACTTGACTGACGAAGCTGCGTCGGAATATCTTCAGGCTTGTGGATGGCTCCATGTGCTACCTACCTTTATGGTTCTCAAACACCACGAGAGCCATTTTTACGGGGTTCTTCACGGTGAATTGTACTTGAGATGGCATGCAGAAGGCGATCCGTCCTACGCGGCAGATATCGACGGCCAATTCGAGTGGATTTCGGAGTTGCTCAGCCCTCCGGAAGACACCGAAGTGAATATTGCTGGAACGTTTCACCCAGTAGAGGTAAGTTTCACTGTCAAGGTCCGGGGTACGCTAATCAATCTTCGGGACGATACTGATGTTGTCAATGGGATCCTCCATCGTGCCCTCACCATGCGTCAACGTCTTGACGTCGTTCACATGCGACTAGGATGGCCTATCTTGGACGCATTGAATACCAACAAGATATCATGGAATCTCTAATGGCGGAGGCGGAGCGACAAATTTATGCAAAGGCAGGGGTTGATGATTACGCCACAGGACTACGTCACACGGACGTAGCCTTACCATGCCCGGCGCCCCACAGGCACCCGTTTCCGCCCAAATGCAGAATGCCGGCAGCCTCCTATCAGGCTATTCTGCAGATTGCAGCTCCCACGGACCTATCGTACGCGCTATCCAGAAAACTAGACACGGTGCTGGAGTTGAACGAGAAGGCCCTGGTGACCTGGTATCGAGCAGAACGCGGACGAAACAGTCTCCCGAGTATCCCCATCCCGGATTTGACGGTGGACCAAGCTCTCAAGCTGCGGGGAGTGCGACCGAACCAATACGCCAAATTTTCGCCTTTCTACCTTATGCGGAAGTTGCTGCCAAGCAACTTTCTGTGGGCCAGTTAGTGGAATGGGGTACAAGCGAGGCTGGACGAACTCAATTGGAAGCGATACAAAGACTAGAGCATGACTCCACGATGCCCCCCTCGGCTCAACAGTACTGCGCGGCCTGGCTACAACGGCTTAAGGATCTCGATGACGACAGTCAACTCGCTGGGGTAGCCTCCAAGGAACTATGGAACTCACTGACCCAGTGGGTAGATGAGCCCTTTTTGAGACTACAACCTGATCATATTCCTGATACCGAATGGGCGGTTCTCCATACATTGCCGTTCGCGCTCCGTCAGTGCGGGTCCACCACTATGGGCTGTGTCCCAACGGGGTCTCTGCTCCTATGGTACAATACGTACCCTACCGTTCGACAACTGTGTCAAGACATCCCGACAGGTAACTGGAGTGGAGCCACCACACTGCAGTCCGGCCTGACCTGGGAGGAATGGGCGGAAACTCGGAAGTTTCCCCTGGCCCTCCCCCTCCGCAAATAAAGGGACCTCGTGCCTTAACCTCTCCGATTCAGACTCCACGCGTCGGCGGAGAGAGAAGTCTCCACGGAGACAATGCATGGATAAAGCGCCTCGACGATCCGTTGTCAGCCAGACTCCCGATAATGGAGTCGGTAGACCACGGCCGAGACGGAAAGGCTTAACGTTTGGAGATTTCATCCCATCATTGGAAACCGCTGGTAAACGGGAGCAGAGATTCACTGGGACCAATAGCCGCGGGGGACAACAAGAATCACCACTTTTCGGAGAGACGAGGGACGCAAGAGTCGACACTCAGGTCACTGGTCTGCTAACCCAGAATGTGAACGGCCTCGGGGCCTCGGCTACAGACAGGGATGCGTGGTTTCGATCTTTGAGACAGAGTGACGAACATGGGCAGGCTACGCTTGTCCTCCTCCAAGAAACCCACGTTGAGGACTCGGATATTGACTTTCATCGCAATCTGCATGCTGCTGGGTGGGGTTTCCGGACAGGACCAAGCTGCCCAATTTTATCCTACTGGTCACCAGGGGTTGGTAAGAAGGCTGGCGTCGGAGTTCTTGTTAACCCGTACGGAGACCTTCGAGATACCCACCCTATGTTCGAGTCCAGGTGGAATCCTCACTTCATGGCAGTGACAGGACACGTCCACGGCCGCGCCATAATAGTGGTTAATATTTATGCCCCTCACAAAGCCCCGGCGCGGGAAGTTTTTCTCCGAGGGCTAGCGGACTTGGAATTCCCCCCAGACGCTCTCCTAGCGGTTGGTGGGGACTTCAATTGCACCCTTGATGACGAAGTCGGCCGGAGCTACAGGACCAAGAGTGCGAACCATGACTCGGCTGCTTTGCGGGTTCTCCTGGACACATGGGGACTTACCGACCCAATCGAAGAGGCCAGGCCCGACACCTGGCCAGCGGGGGAACTGCATAGGCATCACCAAGACACACACTCGTACCACTATGCCGGTCCTGGCCATGGAGAGGCTTTTTCTCGACTTGATCGCCGGTACTTTAATGCTGAACTTCATTTCTGGATTGAGGGAATGGCCGTTGTGGACCCCGGTGTCCGCGCGGACCATGGTGGCGTTAAAATCCGACTACAACGGCCCGATAACTCTATCCGCATCAAGAAGGTCGCTAAGCTATTTCCAGCTCCTGCTTTTGCCGCCGAACGAGTCCACCATCGGACACGCGAACTCATTCAATAGCTTCACGGACACCTAAAAAAACATGGAACTACTGCGATCACAGCTGGGAATCTATGGGAGGAGTTTAAGAAAGAAGTTGTTCGGACCACTCGGCTTGAAATTGGTGGGTGTTGCCATCGCCTTCGCAATACCTACAAGCAGAAACTACGGCGGCTAGACAGACAATATCAACGACTTCAAGAGGAAAAACTAGGTCAGCCTCCCACCGTCGCCTCTGTTACGGTAGCCTTGGACGCTTTGACCCTTCGGGACATCGAAGGGACAACCCCTCGTGAGTGAATCCGTCGGGCCATCGCTGACTGCAAAAAGGATCGAGCTAACTCCCGCCAACGGAAGTTGTTTACGGCGTCAGCGTATTGGGATGGCAAAACGACGAAGGCTTTATTCGCTAGGGTCTCCTGCAAGTATGCTAACACCACCGTTGGATCTCTCAATCCTGTGCCGGAGTGCCCTGTGCAGGACAAACATGATAAAGCGAATACGCTAGCAGATGCATGGAGCCCCATTCACCAACACACGGTGAACAGTGCAGATACTATCTCCGAGGTAGTCGAGTGGATCCCGGTCAATACCTCGCCGTCTCCCAGTCAAGGTGCTGTAGCTAACGGAGTAGCGGAATCGGAAATCGCTGCTGCACTCACTGCTTGTAGGCAGGAAAGGCTGCAGGGCCAGATCGCCTGGGGAACGACTGGTACAGGGAGTACGCAGACGAGTTAGTGCCGGTGCTTCTGCTTCTCTTCTCGCTTTGGTACGAGGCTGGCGCATTCCCACTTTCGTTTCTCGAAGCGGACACCTTCTGTTTAAAGAAGAAGGGTGATCTTAAGGATGCGCTGAACTACCGCCCTATTGCGCTGTTAAACACAGATTACAAGGTTTTCACACGCATTATGGCTACAAGGCTGAGGGAGACGTTACCTGAGCTGATCCATCCAAACCAACATGGATTCGTCGCAGGTCGAACGATCCACGAGGCAATCCACAAGCTGGAGGCAGCGCAACAGGCGGTGGCATCCGACTATCTGCAAGCTGAGGGCGGCGTGGTCATGCTTGACTTCAGTAAGGTTTACGATTCGCTAGCCCGGGACTTCCTTATGCAAGCTCTGGAACGCCACGGTTACCCACCAACCTTTATCAAGGCGGTCAAGGCTATCCATAACGGCACGTCGGCCAGCTTTTTGGCGAACGGGTTCCATTCACGCACTATTCCAGTGACGAGTGGTATCCGCCAAGGGTGCCCATTGGCACCGCTGCTCTTCATCCTGGCTCTTGATGCTCTTTACCGTGCCATAGACTCCCATCCACTGCTTCACGACATTACGCTAGAGTCACAGACAGGATCCAAGGAACTCCGGGTGGCGGGATATGCAGACGACACTGCGGTTTACTTGCAGTCCCCCGCCCAAATTAGTACTCTACTTCATCTGACTGAGGCTTTCGGGGCTGCGTCTGGACTGCAGCTTAACCAGTCCAAGACGGTGGTGATGGCACTACACCCGGTAGGGCCTTCGAGCTTACCGCCTCTACCCGCCCCACTCCAGTTCCAAGAACGGGGACATTACGATCGCTACCTGGGTATTCAGGCGGGCAGTCAACCGGATGCTTTAAAGTCTTGGGAGGTGGCAGAACGACAATTGCGCTCACGCTTGGTTTTAGCCTGTCGTAAGACGCTTACCGTAAATCAGCGAAGCCTAATTGCCGCCGCTGTCATCATTGCGAAGCTACTCTTTATTGGGCAACATGCGTGGCCAGATATCTCCACCGTTAACCAATTTGACAAGAAGATCAAGGCGTTCGTGTGGTTCGGAGTATTCTCGGCAGAACTGACTGGCAGCCGTGCTTGGAATGATGCTGATCTAGCTGCGCTTCCCCGCTCCGCAGGAGGCCTTGCTGTTCCAGACTTTCGTGCAGAACTGTTGGCACTTCCCGCCACTATGGTAGGCAATGGGGCGGTTAACGGCTCTGCTCTTGACCATATCGTCGGCGACATCCTGCTAACCGGAGCGGCCGGCGGCCTGTGCTCAACATCATACATTACGCCGAACACAACCACCGCTGGGCTGTCATTTCCTCGATGGTCAGCAGATGTATGGACTGCTGGATGCTCGGTAGTCACGGCAGTTGGAGCTATGCACGATCATCCCGAGCGAATCCACATGGTCGCGGTGGTGCATGTATTGGCTACTTATTTTCGGAGACTACAAATATCGATCTGCGGCAATCGCTTCGACGTTGACGGAACTTCTCTCATGGGGTCGATTTTCCACTTGTACACCCGTACAGAACAGCGCACTGTTAGGACTCTCTGCACAGAATGGCTGCCATACATACACCTCGACGACCTCCACGTTTACGACTGCGACGCTGATAGATTCTCCCGTCGCACTGATTTTACACGGCTCCGCCAATTTGGTACTCTACTGAAAGATGTTCTCCATTGGGACCGCCACGGTGAAGGTCGGATTATATTTACGATGCGATGCAAGCAATCCTTATGTGTAGGCCAAGTCAAGACCCAAGTGCTTCGACTGATCAGGTGCCTAATCAAGAACTTCCCCATCTACTCCAACGAGGACACCGTGACTATGAGGTCCGCTTCCGGGCCACACCGACGAACCACCCTGTCATTGCCACGATCGATAGGTCCGCCCCACCTGTTGTGCAAATCTTCACCGACACACGTTCGTTTGCCAGCTCCTCCAGGGTCTCATCCCACCAAGATGTAATATCTGTCATCGACAAACAATTCCACCCAAAGGGCAAGCTGATCTCAGTCCACCCGCACCCGCGTGTGAGTAGACTTGTGTGTCTTCGCGAAGGGATACGCAGACGACTACCGCGACGCAAGTGGTACAAGGGCGTCATCATGGCGGCTACACTACGTCGAGGGCACAACAGTGCCCAGAAACGAGCGCAAAAATGGAGATCTCAACGCCCAGTAGCTGCTGCGGGGCTTTCCGGATTGGAATGGAATCGGCTGCGCTGGATCATTGGGTTAACCCCTTGGGGCGAGCAAGTCCTTTTTCGCCTTAAGCATCGTGCCTTTTCGCTGTATGACCCCCTCCGCGGGCACTGTGGTTGCCCTCACGAATCCTGTATCCAGGTATCCACGGTGACTCTGACCCATATCTTTTGGTCGTACCCTGCTGCAACGTCTTTACGCCACGTACTAACAGCGCAGTGGAGACAAGGACGGCTCCCGGAGGCGCAGATTGAACAGGTGACATGCTGTTAAATCCGGTTTTCTGGCGACTGGCTCTCGTTACGCTATGATGTGATTGGATATAATATGGACTTT
>LGSM01000770.1:0-11843 GCA_001314345.1 Phytophthora multivora | reverse complement strand
GGGAAACAAATCGTACTTAGCCACTTTGCCTGAAAAACCTTATTTTACGAATTTCAATTTTTAGAAAAAAAACACTTTGCTTGTGAAATGTGCCACTTTGCCTGGGAAAAGGTGTATAATAGTAGTAAATGTATTGACACAAGTACGTAGTAGTAAGTCTTGCTTATTGAAGCTACAGCATTTTTGGTATGCAACTCCTTTTTGCTTGCGCACAAGATGAAACGCGCAGACATTGCACATGTATCAATACATGTATAATACTTCAAAGCACTATCCATAAAACTTGGTACTGGTTAATTTTGAAACAAACTCTATCCTCCATCAAAACTACTAGTTTGATACAGTACATGCATATCGATGCCATGAGTTGTGAGTTGCTGCTGGACGTTCGCAGAAAATAGTGCAATACATATACATGTACTACGTATGTGTAAAGTACTGTGCTACTGTGTGAGCATTTCCACCAGAAAATCATTAATACTATATGTAGTACTGTACTGCTTATTAATGGATTGTAATAATATAGTACAAGTACCAATAGTATGTAGTAGTATAATACACGAACTTAGAATTGTATTAGAATACACAGGTATACTGACGTCGCGAATGTCATGGATTGATGTGCCCAATCAACAAGTACATGTTGCGTGCATGTAATGTATGGAATCTAACCATGCCAACTTGGCATTGCACCAAAGAACGAACAAGTGTGTCTTGGCGATTTTTAGTGAGCTTCCAGGTGGCATGTTTGAACAGCGCTCTTTTAAATGTCCAGGGTACGTGCACATGCACAGTAAATAGAGGTGCAATCCAAACTTCCTTACATCTAACAACGGTCGTTGCTAACGACTCGTTAGGCTGTGAAAACATCATTATTGTGGAGCGAACATCCAAACGACTGATTGGATGTGAGCGTTGTTTAGTACACTTGAAGTCCACATGAAGATGAGCTAGAGTCGAAGTTTGAGGCTCGAACGCAGACACAGTATTGGGACCAAGTGGGAGGCAGCATAGTAATACAAGCCATGTGAAGACGAAGAGATGACGGTGTGTACATGTACATGTACAGTCCTGGAACATCGATGCTGGAAGTTAAGACCGTTGGAGGATTCTTTTTTAAAAGTACATGTACTGTACTTGAAGTATCTCGCGTGATTCACATTGAAGTGAGTAACATCTATGCACAAAGAGTTTTTGCTAGTTGCCAACCGTACATACAGTGCTTCCACTAAGTAGGATCACCTCTGTATTTGAATTCTCGTTTAAAACTTTACGTTTAGATGTATCAAACAATACCATTTGCTTCATTCATTCCCTCTCTAATCACATTCCAAAATCTACCATCCTTTCAAACAGAATACTGTAGGATTCTCATCTCCCTCACTGAAGGAGATGCACACAGGATGATAAAGGACCTTCAGTTGCAACACAGCATGCTGAAATCTCCAAGCTGAGACCGTACATACCGCTCCCAGACGCCGGCATGAAGCCTTCAACCTACGGTACATGTACCTACGCTTTGGAATCACGTCTGCCATTCTGCATTTGGTCTCGTTCTGGTCAAGTCGTCTCCAGTGCCCTCCAAGATGCCGTTCTTCACCGTCGAGGACGCGAAAACGTCCTTTAACCTCTTCTGCTGCATGTACGGCATTGGCACCCTGGGTATGCCCGGTAACTTTTCACGTGCGGGGCCCGTCATTGCCATCATTGCCATGGCATTCATGGCCTTCGCCAATATCTACGCGTCCGTCAAGATGTCCCAAGTCATACTGCTAGCCCCGAAATCCGTCAAGACGTTCGGAGATTTGGGCGAGTGGAGTATGGGGCAGGTGGGTCGTTGGCTCTGTGTCGTCTCTCAGATGGGGTCGTGTCTACTCATCCCGTGCGTCTTCCTCGTACTCGGTGGCTCGCTGCTTGACGGTCTCTTCCCGGAGGCCTTCAGTGCTACCGTGTGGATCATCCTGATGGCTCTCATGGTGCTACCCGTGTGCCTGATTCCGACCCTCAAGGAAGGGGCCGGTGCCGCCTTCGCTGGTTGCATGGGCACCATTATCGCAGATGTCATCGGTGTGGCTGTGGTCATGCACGGAATGCGCGGTCACCCTGCAGTGCCTTCTCCTGACCTCAAAATCTCGCAGGTGCTGGGATGTTTTGGCAACCTGGCACTGGCCTATGGTGCTGGTATCGTTATTCCAGACCTGCAGCGCCAGCACAGCGATCCCTCGCGTATGCCTCGCGTGGTTCTGGTTACTGTGAGTTTCATCTCGTGCCTGTTCCTGATCCTAGCCAGCACAGCATATTCGGCCGTGGGCTGCCAGATTTCGGGCAACCTGCTTTTCACAATCTATCCGGACGCGAGCACCGGAATGACTACGTTGGGCTTCAAGCCGAGCTGGGGCGCGGTGGTGCTGGCCTACCTGTTCATGCAACTCCACATCACGATTGCGTTCTCTGTGTTGATCAACCCGGCGTTCTACATCGCAGAGCGCCTGGCATTGGGTATGCACAAGAGGGAAACGTCAGACATGGAGGCTGGTATTAGCTACGCCGAATCCGCGACGCCTGCTATCACCCAGACTGAAGCTCGTCGAAGCTCCAAAATGTCCTACGTGTCGGTGGCTGACAGCGAGCGGGAGTTTAAGGATGACCCGGAGGCTGAGGCGGCTGAGTACCGTGGTGGAAAGACCACCCTCAAGTACGTTGCGCTGCGTGTCGTCATCATTGTTATCCTGGTCGTGCTGTCCATTATTTTCCAAGACCATTTTTCGGATTTCGCCGACTTCGTGGGCGCCTCGTGCATCACAACGAACTGCATCCTGCTACCGATCGTCTTTTACCTCTTGAAGGCGTGGAGGACCATCCCCATCTACGAGAAGGCGGCTGCTGTTGTAGTGACCGTGGTGTGCTTCGTTCTTGGCTGTTACGTAACCTACACGACGGGCAAGAGTCTATTCAGCCCGACGGATTCCGACACGGAGTTCCCCTTCTGCGGTCCGGAGTACGAGAACAAGATCTACTACAACTACACGGCCGAACACGAGTCGTAAGGTGTTGTAGCTCTTCTCCAAGGCACGTAAATTTACATGTACCAGAACGAGTAACCTTCATTTGAATCTGTAGCTTTTCCAGTTTGCTCTGTGTGCCAAAAATTATCTCAATCTTGGATCTAAATCCGTCTGCACAGCAATGGGAGGGACGTCACTCTTTCGTGTAGGGGACAACGTGGAGCTATGGCGTGTGCTGCTGCATCTGAGTGTACTGGTGGTCTGTCTGCTGCTTTTTGAACGCGCGCTTCACCTCCTTGAACACCGCGCCGCCGTCTCCGCCAAGTACCAGCAGCTACTGAGCAAGGCGTATCGCGAGCTCATGATCCTCGGACTTATCGGTCTTGGGTTAAAATTGGCCAAGGAAGTGCCGAGTGTCAATGGTAGCAGTGCTGCCATGACGGCCTTCCAGGTCGCAGATCTGACCATCTTCATACTGGCGTTGGCCCTCATCCTGCAAGCCGTTTGCATCTTCCTCGTGCTGCGAAAGCACAACGTTCATGCAGACCGAGCCGAGCTACTTTCAACTGGAGACTTGGCCGAGACTGTGGCCTCCTCAGCTTTTGGCTGGGGGGAAGGCACTCAGGAGCTGGTTCACTTACGTTTGTTGCGTCACTTATTCCTCAGGCGGTTCGAGCTCCCTGAGCTCTTCCCTTTTGCCAAGTACCTGCGCCAGGCACAAAACAACCAGATCACACATATGACTGACGTGAGTGCGCCAATGTGGCTACTGCTGCTGGTCGTGGCCTGGGTGCTGGAGAGAATCTCAACAGCTATAAATTATGGCGAACCAGCGCTAACAATGCGTCGTGGTCTTGTCCTGGTGTTGATCGGGTTCTCCTGGGCGTTACTTCTGCTGCACATCGCTGTGTTCGTTTACTTCCGCTCGTGCGTTCATCAATTGTTGGAGGCTGCTGGGATGTCAACGGATCAAAACTCTTTAGCGAGGCAATTGAGAACTGTCGCGTACGAAGAAGCTCGAGCTTGGACACAGGAGGACGCTGGAAAGGCTCTTCTAGTCATGCAAAAGGTGCAAGAGTGGCACGAGTCACCAAATGTCGACCAGCGTCCCAAGTACGCTATCACCTCGGAGGCGACTCCTGTGATCGAAATGCGCTATTTTTCAAGAAAATCATGGCATTTCACTGTGATGATGCTGCTGATGCTTAATGGGTTTTACCTGGCATTAGTAGTGCAGTGTGTGGTGTACCAGCTCGGAGTCGTCTACGCTGACTTGGGGATTCTGGAAGTACTTGCGATTCCGATTCCGCTGGCCCTGAACACGGTCCTATTGCAGCCGCAGATATTCCGGAGCTTTGTCCTGGTGAGCAGTATCTTCCGTGTAGATGGGGCCACGCTGAGTGAAGTTGTGAATCACTTCCGAGAAATTGTAGAGCTACGCTCTGACTTTGCCGTTTTACTGTGGGGAAATATGCAAGCAAAGAAAATATCTATACGTGAGCTGCAGTCGGAACTACAAGCACGAGACTCGGATCATTCGGGTTCCATTGACGTGGAGGAGATGCGAGGCGTACTGAGAGCTTGCGGCTTGCATCTGTCTAGCTTCAGGTTCAACAGCGTCGCTAGACTCCTGTTTGAGATCCAAGACATGAAAATTGACTACTCCCAATTGCTTAAACTGGTGACGATAGCTCAAAGTGAAGAGCTAAACGGCACGGAACAATCCGTGCTGATCCATCATCACCCGTTGCTTCGGCTGAGTGCGCTAAGCGACGAGGGTGGGGAAGGACATGGCTTCGTTGCCACCGATAATTCCTACTTGCCACCGTCCCCTCTGCTGTCGACTTCAGTGCCGCTTAGAGCAACAGAAAACATCGCCAGAACCAATGAAGACGCTGCAACTGCTCATTTCACGGTAAGTGCGCCATTCCTGAAGCGGAATGACAGCAAATTTCAAGGAATAAGTTCTCGAACGCTCTGCGATCTCTTCCACCTTGAAAATACGCACGATCTAGAGGTATATCCGCCCACACGTACACTCGATTAAAAGGTTTTCTAGCGTCTACTGGAGTACTTCAAAGATCTACTTGTTAGTGGAAAAGAGTTGTAGTTTACATTTACACAGAAGCCTCAAAACTATGATACAGGTACAGTAGTGTGGTTCGGCCCGCTTCCCACTACCGAGCTTACGCCTCGTGTTCAGCTGTGTAGTTGTAATAAACTTCATCCTGGTACTCAGGTGCGCAAAACGGGAAGTTGACATCGCTCTCAGACGGCGCAAAAAGCTCCTTGCCGGACAGATACGTCACGTAGCAGCCTAAAACAAAGCAGACGACGACCACGAGAAGCGCAGGCACCTTATCGTAGATAGGAACTCGATCCCAGCAGCGTTTCAGGTAAAACACAATGGGCAAGATGATGCAGCTCATGGTTATCGCTGACGAGCCCACGAAGTCGCTAAGGTCCGAGAAGTGATCCTTTAGCAGTACCGACGCAAGAACTTGGAGCGCAACAATGGCAATTCGCAGCAACACGTACTTGATCAAGTTGGCCCCACGGTATTCAGCGGCTTCGGCTTCTTCGTCCACATCCCTCTCGATATCTGCCATAGAGACAACAGAAGCCATGGATCGCTTTGAACTTCGCTGCCCCTTCAAGATAGGAGTTCCGGTGGGGTCGTAGCTAATTACCGCCTCCACAATGTGGATGTCATCATCCCTCGGTAGGTGTTGCTGCGAGTTGTCCTGGTGCATTCCGAGCACGAGACGTTCGGCGATGTAAAATGCTGGTGATACCACGACAGCAAAAGCAATGGTGACATGCAACTGCATGAAGAGGTATGAGAGGACGACTGCGCCCCAGTTGGAGGCAAAACCGAGCGAAGTCAGTCCCGTGACAGCGTCTGGGTAGATGGTGAAGAGCAGGTTGCTGATATCTGACACCCCATCGAGGAGTATCCGCTGCTTGCCAGTGCGAGGAAGAGGACCGAGACGATAGTCAGAGTCACGGCAACTACACGGGGCATTCGAGTGGGGTCGCTGTGTTGGCGCTGGAGTGACGGGATTACAATTCCTGCGCCGTAGGCGAGTGACAGGTTGCCGAACGCACTGGCAACTTGCGAGAAGGAGATTTGAGGGGCAGGAACGCTGGGATGGCCACGCATCCCATGAACGACAACTGCAACACCAATACAATCAGCAATTATAGTACCAGCACAACCTGCAAAGGCAGCGCCAGCTCCTTCCTTGAGCGTTGGGATAAGACAAACTGGGAGTACCATGAGCGCCATAATTACAATCCAGACCTTTTGGTCGAATGCATCGGAGAAGAGCCCGTCGAGTAGCGAGCCCCCCAGCACGAGGAACACGCAGGGCACGAGTAGACACACACCCATTTGAGAGACAACAACCATGTATCGACCGCCTTTGCCCATGCACCATTCGCCAAGATCGCCATACGTGCGTACAGATCTTGGTGCCAGCAGCAGCACCTTTGATATTACCACGGACGCGTACACGTTGGCGAACGCCATGAAAATTAACGCAAAGATGGCGATCACTGGGCCTGCTCTGGAAAAATTTCCGGGCATTCCGAGAGTTCCGACGCCGTAGGCGCAGCAAAAGAGGTTGAAGGCGATTTTTGCGTCCTCCATCGTGAAGAAGGCACTGCGAGCCATATTGCTACTGTAGTAAGTACAGCCGAGGGTTGGTACGTTATGGCTGTGCTTCGGTAACGCGAAAATGAGAATGGTCTTTCGCGAGGGCTGCAAGCTCGCGATCATCTCGCGCCTGAGACCGAACGCTAAGTCATTCGTCGACGCACACTGTAAGACGGTGGCTGACCAAGTGGCTGAAGCAGCCTGTTGCTCGTGGCATTTGGCGCGATTGCCAGGCGAACCGTAGGTCTCCGTTTTGGAGCCCACGCAGATTGATACAGCCGGATAGCAGCAGCTAAGAAAGCTGCTATTGATAAGCTGAAAACCAGCACCTGGCGTCGAGTATCACAGCAGCGCAACCTTGGCAGATGCAGAATACAGATCAAGTCGGGACTTGGCCGCGGAAAACTTACATCGATGAAGGGGCAACCCATCGACGAAGCTCTAATTGAAGACTTCAAGTTGAAGCCCGCTGCATTTTTTGGGTCGGTAAGTTACCGGTAACAGAGTGGCACTACTGGCGCATCTTCGGGGGGTTTTCAACCTGAAACTCTTGCTTGAAGCAAGTGATCCCATCTTCTGACTGCCGGCTCTTTTTCGGGGATCGACATAAACCGGTCAGTCTCAGCTAGGAAAGTGAAGAAGACTCCGTATCTCCAGTTGCAATTCAAGATGCACGCGAATCCTCTCTATGAAGACTCTTGTTCAACATGAAGCTGCTGTCTACAAATGCGTTGTATCACCTCATTGTGGCGCACAGCATTTTGAGCCCTGGAAGCATCGGCATGAACAGGTATTTCTGAAGTTGGCGCATCTCGTTCTGGTGCGTTGGCGTGGGTATGTCTCTAGTCTGGTGCTGAAGCGAACGATGGGCTGGTGTCCATGTATCAGAAGAATCCTTTGCGGGGGATGCGCGGCTGTTGAAAGTTGCAACTCGAAGTTTGAGATCCGGTTTATGCTGTGGTGCAGGTGTTGATGGGCTCTACGGCTGTTCGCCCGGCGGGAATGCTCTCTACAAGCACCAATCGCTGACTGCCACCACGCAGCTTGTCACCACTTGAACCCGCACTGGTTTCCAGTTGCTGAATTTGACGCTGCATCGAGAGCTATGTACAGTACATGTACATTGTACATGTACTGTAGGCTAATGTATTGGCAGTGTTGAATTGTGCTGCAGCATTGTGCTGCACAAGCACGGTAATACAATTCGACGGTCGAATCGACTCGTTAAAACAACTGAACGGCGGAATTTCCAAGTCTGTCGAAATTTCAGTCTTTTTGTGTACATGTATCTCTAAACAAAAAAGACATCGAGGAAAAAAAGACTCAACCATGGTTAACTCGCTTTCAAAGCCGCGACGACGATGTCGAAGTTTGAAATTGAAGTTATGCCTCTCCGTGAGTACAAGTACAAGTACATGTACAGCTCTATCGAGGCTGCATACCTTACATGTACATTTCTTTCGCTTGAAAAGACGTTCGTTGCCACCATTGTGCTCCCACTACGAGTTTAACTTGGCGAGGGATTGGCGGTGATGTGCTCGGCCAGTCGGTTCGAGTCCAAACTGGCGAAGGACGTCAATGTGGTGATTTGCAGCGCCGGGTCCTACGTGCAAAATCCGGTGCAGGGGCGTCTAACGCTGCACCAGAAAGTGCGGTACTGGAAATTTGGGCGCTCTCATAGGCCCATCGCCATCTGACGTCGCCCGAGAAGCTGACAGCGCCCCGCTCTCGCTCTCAGACGGTCCCTGCTGCAACCCGATCACCCCGGCGGTAACGTCGGCTACGCTCACTGAGCAGAGCAGAGGTGAGCTTGCGCAATTCCGCTCCGGTACATCGCCAGCTTCGCTAGTTGACCTCGTTGAGGTGGGTCATTTGACGCCCACCTCATTGAAGCTCAGTCTCCAACTTTCCGCCTGCCTCTCAAGGGACCAACTCCAATCAACTCCACGATGGCTCGCTCCGCTCTCTTCACGATGGAAGACGCCAAGGCGGCCTTCAATCTTTTCTGCTGTGTCTACGGCATTGGAACGCTTGGTATGCCCGGCAACTTTTCCCGTGCGGGCCCTGTGATCGCAGTCATCGCTATGGCCTTCATGGCCTTCGCCAACACGTACTCGTCGGTGGCCATCTGCCGTGTTATGCTTCTCGCCCCCCGGTCAGTGAGGACCTACGGTGACCTTGGCGAGTGGTGCATGGGCAAACCAGGCCGTTACCTTTCGGTCATCTCTCAAATGGGCAACTGTCTGCTGGTGCCGTGCGTGTTCCTCGTGCTTGGTGGTACGCTACTGGACGGCCTCTTCCCGGGCGCTTTCAGTGGTTCTGTGTGGATCATTCTGATGGCCCTCGCTTGCCTACCTGTTTGCCTGGTGCCCACTCTCAAGGAAGGTGCTGGCGCTGCCTTCGCTGGCTGCATGGGGACGCTTATCGCTGATGCCATCGGAGTCGCCGTCGTCATGTACGGCATGCGTGGCCACCCCAGTGTACCATCGCCTGATCTCGAATTCAAGCAAGTCGCTGGTGCTTTCGGCAATTTGGCCCTTGCCTACGGTGCCGGTATCGTGATTCCGGCGCTTCAGCGTCAACATAGCGACCCCACGCGCATGCCCCGTGTTGTCGGTGTGACCATCGCGTTCATTTCGTGCTGCTTCCTGGTTCTTGCCAGTACTGCGTACTCGTCGGTGGGATGTCAAATCTCGGGCAACTTGCTTTGGTCGATCTACCCGGACGCCGATACCGGCTTGACCACGCTCGGTTTCCGTTCGGACTGGGGTGCTGTCGTCCTCGCCTACATCTTCATGCAGCTGCACATTACGATCGCCTTCTCCGTCATCCTAAACCCGGCCTTCTACATTGCCGAGCGCATTGTGCTTGGAATGCACAAGGCCCCCGTCGCTGATGTTGAGAGCAATATGCTGAGTTATGCTGATGCTGCCACTCCTGCTGATGCTGCTGAACACTCGGAGAAGGAATCCCGTGTTTCGAAGCGTTCATTCATCTCGGTTGCCGACAACGAAAACGTGCACCTTGGTGAACCGGATGCTGAGGCTGCTGAGTATCGCGGCGCCAACGCTATCAAGTACGTGATTCTCCGCATCGTGATGATCGTGATTTTGGTCATCGCGTCGGTTCTTCTGAAGGACCACTTCTCGGATTTGGCGGACTTCGCGGGTGCCTCGTGCATCACGGTGAACTCGATCCTTCTGCCGATTGTTTTCCTACTGAAGAAGAAATGGACTTCACTGCCGATGTGGGAGAAGGCTCCAGCGCTGACCGTAGTCGTGGTGTGCTTCTGCCTGGGTTGCTATGTGACGTACACGTCGGGTAAGAACCTGTTTGTCCCCAGTGACGATGATACGTCCTTCCCGTTCTGCGCGCCGGAGTTCGAGAACAATGTGTACTACAACTACACTGCTGTTCACGAGAGCTAAGGGGTGCTGGTCCAACCTTAAAGTGATGTTAGTGTCAAACCATATACCAATACAACAACGTTTGCTTTAGCTTGAAACATTTCATTAACATTGGAATATTGCTGACCAAGTAGCAACACTTTACACATTTTGAAGTCTAGCCCTCGTGCTCCGCCGTGTAGTTGTAGTACACGTCGTTCTCGAACTCTGGCGCGCAGAACGGGAACGCCCTATCGTCGTCGGTGGGGGCGAACAGGTTCTTACCCGACGTGTACGTCACGTAGCAACCCAGGCAGAAGCACACCACGACCACGGTCAGCGCCGGAACCTTCTCCCAGATCGGCATGACGTTCCACTTCTTCTTCAACAGGAACACGATGGGCAAGATGATCGAGTTCACCGTGATGCACGAGGCACCCGCGAAGTCCGCCAAGTCGTGAAAGTGGTCCTTCAGGATGACCGATGCGATCACCAAGATCGTGATTATGATGAGGCGCAGAATGACGTACTTGATGGCGTTCGCGCCGCGGTATTCGGCAGCTTCCGCCTCGGGGTCACCGAGGTGCACGTTCTCGTTGTCGGCAACCGAGATAAACGAGCGACGCTTTGAGGCGCGCGAAGTGTGTGACTGCTTCTCCGAGCGCTCGACAGCATCGGCCGGCGTGGACATATCCCCGTAGTTCAGCAGGTTGTTCTCGACATCGGCGACGGGGGCCTTGTGCATTCCAAGCACAATGCGCTCGGCAATGTAGAAGGCCGGGTTCAGGATGACGGAGAAGGCGATCGTAATGTGCAACTGCATGAAGAGGTAGGCGAGGACGACCATACCCCAGTCCGAACGGAAACCGAGCGTGGTCAGGCCAGTCTCGGCGTCCGGGTAGATTGCATACAGGAGGTTGCCCGAGATCTGGCAGCCGATGGAGGAGTAGGCAGTGGTGGCCAAGACCAGGAAGCAGCACGAGATAAACGTCATCGTGACTCCCACCACACGAGGCATGCGCGTGGGGTCGCTATGTTGACGCTGAAGCGCCGGAATCACGATACCGGCACCGTAGGCAAGGGCCAAATTGCCGAAAGCACCAGCGACTTGCTTGAAGTTGAGGTCGGGCTTCGGGATGCTTGGGTGGCCACGCATGCCGTACATGACGACGGCGACTCCGATGACATCGGTAATGATGGTGCCCATGCAGCCGGCGAAAGCAGCGCCAGCACCTTCCTTGAGCGTGGGTACCAGGCACACCGGCATACATGAGAGAGCCATCAGGATAATCCACGTCGTGGCGCTGAAGGCTTCCGGGAAGAGGCCGTCCAGTAGAGTGCCGCCAAGCACGAGGAACACGCACGGCACCAGCAGACAGTTGGCCATTTGCGAGATGACCGAAAGGTAGCGGCCAGGCTTGCCCATTGCCCATTCACCGAGATCGCCATACGTCTTGACGGACGAGGGAGCGAGCAGCATGACACGGCAGATAGCCACCGCGCCGTATACGTTGGCAAAGGCCATGAAGAGCATGGCGATGACTGCGATGAAAGGGCCGGCACGTGAGAAGTTGCCGGGCATACCAAGCGTTCCAATGCCGTAGACGCAGCAGAAAAGGTTGAAGGCAGCCTTGGCGTCCTCCGCGGTGAAAAGAGCTTTTCGCGGCATGACTGTGGGAGCAGTGAGGTCACGGACGGAGTGTGTTGGAGGTGGTGGTAGTCTTGAGTGGGAGATGGCAAATCTGGAAGTGAGGAGGTGAAAGCTGCGGTGTTGTGGCGGCAGATCGAAGAGCT
>LGSM01000769.1:0-11893 GCA_001314345.1 Phytophthora multivora | reverse complement strand
CCGAAACCACGGAGACGACGGAGGAGACGACCGTGACTAAGGAGGGCGTGGCCCCCACGACGGTGACGTCGGAGGACATCTCTGGCGAGAGCAAGAAGGTGAGCGGTGTGACCGCGGGCGTCATTGGTGTCGCCACGGGAGCTGCCATCGGGTCTGCCGTGCACGCGACCCGCTCTACGGCTACGTCCGGCAATGTCAGCGCGATGAGTACGTCGAGAAGTGGAGAAGGAAGTGTGAGTTTGGGTGAACGTGGGTCTGTACGTTCAGTGGCTGTGAAAGTGGAACAACAAAATACCCTTGTTGTTCTAAGTCTTGTTGGTGGTATGAAGGAGCGTTCAAGGCTGCTTGAGGTAAAGAAGGCGTCGTTCGAGTTGAAGTGGGTGATGGAGTTTGTGCGGTTTTGTGAAAAGCGGGGTAGAGATGTTTCGAAGCTAGACTCGGTGGAAGTTCGCAAGCTCTCACGCGAGTTCTGTTCGAGTAATCTCTCAAACTTCAGCGAAAATCTGTATGAAAGTGGTTCGTTGGATGAGAAGCAAGCTGCTTGGAATGTGTCCCAAACATTGTCGGTCCACTTTCCTGAGGTCGCTGTTCGCCAATTCGGTGTCGAGTTTGGACAGTACAAGCGTGTCTTGGTGATCGATGAACTGCCTAGCGAAGTCAAAGAGGTGCCTGAGGCTGCAAGTACACAAGTCCTGACCTCATTGCTGAAGGAGTCACCCAAGCTGACTGGCGGCTACGAGAGTGTTCTGATTACGGAAGGCGGAGAAACGGTATTCTATGGGTCGGGAAAATCTCTTATCTCATTCTTCCAAGAGCATGGCCTTGCCGAACCACAAAAAATTGGCATCACTGAGTTCTTGCTTAGCCTCAGCGCTTACCGCAATCCTCAGTATCACGTCACTGTTATTGATGGTGCAAACGAAGAAAAGGAGAATCAGCGCACCGAAAGTTTATCTTCCTTCGTGAGCTTCCCCGACGACAGTGTTCTATTGACTGAAACGAACCTAGCCGGACAAGGAAAGATTTCACTTTCTAGAAATGACGAGGCCACATTAACACGTGCGAGTGAGAGCACTTCTGGTGGCTCCGAGACGACGACGTCTAGCACCGCTGTGGTGGCTACCGGCAGTGCTGCGATGAGCAGTCTGTACGCGCACTACGCACACAAGAGCAGCGCGAGCATGGAGTCGATGACTTTTTCGGCCGAGATCGACACGGCTGCGCAGGAGATCCAGCGCGTGTGCACTGGCGCGGCTTCGGACGAGGCTGCGCTAGCGAAGCTGCTGCTGTCGAAGAGTGTGGAGCAGCGCTACCTGATCTGGTGGCGCTACCGCATCTTGTACAAGCAGAGCTTGACGGTGTGGGTAAAGAGCACGAGCGACTACGGCGTTCTGCTGCAGATGCTCGCGAGCCCTCTGGAACACGTGGAGGCCGAGATCCTGCGCAAGGCGACGAAGGGCCTGGGCACGACGGAGGAGTGGATCTACCCGGTCGTGATGGCTCGCTCGAACACCGAGATTGCGTTGTTGAAGAAGACGTTCGCGGAGAAGTACGGTGACGACCTGGTAAAGATCTTGAGTGGCGAACTGAGCGGGGACTTGAAGAAGGTGATCCTGACCGCCATGCGCGGCGAGGTGGCCGATTTTGACGCGTCTGTCCACACGAGCGCGAAGGCTGCGGCGGACGCGGATGCCTTGTACAAGGCTGGCGAAGGCCGCATGGGCACGGATGAGACGACATTCATCAACATCCTGGTGTTGAGCCCTGCGGAGCACGTGCGCAGCATCAACAGCGCGTACATGACGAAGTACAAGACGAGCGTCACGGGTGCGATCGAGGCGGAGTTCTCTGGCGACGCCAAGCGTGCGCTGCTGTTCCTGGTGCGCTCGGTGCTGGAGCCGGTGGAGTTGCTTGCGGAGCTGTTCGAGACGACGCTGAAGAGCGCCGGCAAGAACGCGTACGGGCTGAGCGCGTGGGTTGTGCGGTACTACCGCCTCCTTGTGCACATCCGCATCGTGTACATGCGTCTGTATCGCCAGGAGCTGCGCACGCGTATCGAGGGCGTGGTGAGCGGCGAGTACCGCCAGTTGCTTCTGTCTGTGTTCGATGCGGCCGAGGCGGAGTTCGGTGCGTCTGCTAAGGCGGAGTTCGGTTCGTCTGGATCTGCAACTGGATCTGGGTCCGCGTCCGGATCTACCTCGGTAAGTGCTGGTGTGAGCAGTTCGAGCGCTGTTGTGAGTGGCTCAAGTGCTGCTGTGAGCGGTGCTGCCATTGGCGCAAGTGTGTTGGTGGAAGAGAAGGCGAGCATTTCGTCTAGCTCTGCCATGCGTGTGAGTGGAAAGGAGAGCACTTCTGGTGGCTCCGAGACGACGACGTCTAGCACCGCTGTGGTGGCTACCGGCAGTGCTGCGATGAGCAGTCTGTACGCGCACTACGCACACAAGAGCAGCGCGAGCATGGAGTCGATGACTTTTTCGGCCGAGATCGACACGGCTGCGCAGGAGATCCAGCGCGTGTGCACTGGCGCGGCTTCGGACGAGGCTGCGCTAGCGAAGCTGCTGCTGTCGAAGAGTGTGGAGCAGCGCTACCTGATCTGGTGGCGCTACCGCATCTTGTACAAGCAGAGCTTGACGGTGTGGGTAAAGAGCACGAGCGACTACGGCGTTCTGCTGCAGATGCTCGCGAGCCCTCTGGAACACGTGGAGGCCGAGATCCTGCGCAAGGCGACGAAGGGCCTGGGCACGACGGAGGAGTGGATCTACCCGGTCGTGATGGCTCGCTCGAACGTCGAGATGGCAATGCTGAAGAAAACGTACCGTGAATTGTATGGCGACGATCTTGTGAACGTCCTGCGTGGCGAACTAAGCGGTGATTTGAAGAAGGTGGTCATGGCCGCAATGAAGGGAGACTTGCCGAGCTTCGACCCTGCCGTGTACACGCATTCGAAGGCTGCTGCCGACGCGGATGCCCTGTACAAGGCAGGCGAAGGAAAGTGGGGTACGGACGAAGAAACGTTCATTCGGATTGTTGTCTCGAGTCCTGCGGAGCACCTCCGCAACATTGACGCCGCGTACTCCAAGAAGTACAAGAAGACGAGCATTCTCAAGGCGATCAAGGGCGAGTTCAAGGGCGACGCCCAGACGGCGCTTCTGTACCATGTGCGCATGGTGTTCGAGCCGTTCGAGATGTTGGCGGACCTCTTCGAGAGCACGATGAAGGGTTTGGGCACGGACGAGTACGGGCTCAGCGCGGCGGTGGTGCGCTACCACATCATGCTGCCCCAGATCAAGGTTGCGTACAAGAAACAATACGGCAAGGAACTGACCAAACGCATCCGCGGCGACACGAGCGGCGAGTATCGCGACTTGCTGCTGGCCATCGTGGACGGCCAGTAAGGTGGAGGAAGCATTGTTCTGTAGCGTCAGTCAGTAGCTGCTATGGTGTTGCTTAGGCGTTGTACATGTACATGAATACATTCTATTAGGTTTTGCATTTGCGTGAGAGTCAAAGTTGAAGCGACTATGCTCTCAGTCCTAAAACCTCCAGTCAGAAAAGAAAAGAAACAAAAAAAATAGCGGAAAAGGATGCTGGCAGAGCCTTCGAACGCGGAGTCGGCGCCGCCGAGCCTGACGGAGCTGGGCGAGAGCTCGCTGCTGGATCAGCTGCACGACCTGCACCGGCGCCTGGCGGTCGTGCGCCAGGACTCGCAGCGCTACAGCTCGCTGGCGCGCAACCTCGGGCCGATTCCCATGGCCAACGACAGCAACAAGATCATCGTCTGCTCGCTGCGCCGCTGCGTGCGCATGCTCAAGACGGAGCGCGGCGACAGCTGGCAGTACACGCCGTCGGCCACGGGGCTCAAGAGCGCCATCGACTACCTGGGCGCGGGCAACGCCGTGCGCTGGGTCTCGTGGCCCGGCGCGACCGTGGACGAGTCGAGTCAGGACGGCGTGCGCCGCCGGCTCGAGACGGACTTTGCATGCCACCCGGTTTTCTTACCGCAGGAGACGCTGGACCTGTACCACAATCAGTTCTGTAACGTGGTGCTGTGGCCGCTCTTCCACTCACTACCGCAGCGCTCGGACAGCCGCCTGCTCGAGAACTTTGGGGACAAGTACGACGCCTACTGCTCAGCCAACCAGAAGTTCCTGGAGGCTGTTTCGGAGATCTACAAGGACGGCGACCTCGTTCTCGTGTGCGACTACCAGCTCATGGTACTGCCCGGACTGCTGCGTCGCCGCTTCCCGGAGATCACGTGCGGCTTCTACTTCCACTGCCCGTTCCCGTCCTCCGAGTTCTTCCAGATGCTGCCAGTCCGGGAGGCGCTTCTGCACGGCGTGCTGGGCGCCGACCTGGTCGTGTTCAACCACTTCGACTACGTACGCCACTTTCTCAACGTCTGCACGCGCATGCTGGGGCTCGAGTCGTCTCCCAGTCGCGTCGAGTACAATGGACGCCTCATCTCACTTGGTATCTGCCCCATGGGCATTGACCCAGTCAAGTATTCCCTCACGCCCAAGGTGGAAGCTCATGTGGAGATGCTTAAGCGCCAGCAGGACGGAATGAAGATCATTGTGGGCGTGCACAAGCTGGACTTCTGCAAGGGGATCCCGGAGATGCTCGAAGCCATGGAGTATCTGCTGCAGCATTACCCAGAGTACAGGGGGAAAGTGGTTCTGTATGCTGTTGTGCGTGACGTTGGGCGCACGGCGTCGCTGCAGTACCGAATGCTCAGCCGCCAGATCAATGAGCTCGTTGGGCGTGTGAATGGGCGATTCGGTACGGCTGAGTACTGCCCTGTGCGCTATCTGAAGCAGTCGATCGACCATGACCAGCTTGTGGCGCTCTACAACTGCGCGGACGTGGCTATCGTCAGTAGTATCAAGGAAGGGATCAATTTGCAGGCCATGGAGTTCATCGCTGCGCAGAAGAAGAGCTGCCATGGCGTTCTTGTCTACAGCGAGTTTGCAGGGTAACGTTACCTCTCGCTGCGTCTGTTGCCACGTTGATTTTAACTGGCGTTTTTGTTGCTGTCTGTCACTAGATGCGCGTCATCCTTTCAAGGCGCGCTGCTGGTGAACCCGATGCATATTGAACAAATCGCTGCTAGTGTGGACACGGCGCTGCGCATGAGCACCACCACGAAGCGCATTCGACACCACCAACTGTCGCGGTATGTCAACACGTACACGTCGACGTTGTGGGCTCAGCGGATCATGTCCGCCCTGAACGAGGTAAGCTGCTTCGTTCTCGCGTGTGGACCTGGGGGAACTCACACAGGTTCGTTCATGGTGTTAGGCTGCTGCTACTGCTCAGGAATACAACCGTCTGGACAAACTGGACACCGCCCAACTCCTCGGGTACTACGAAAGAAGCCAACGACGCCTGTTCTTGCTGGATTACGACGGCACACTCGTGAACTACCAGAGCATGGAGGAACTGGCAGAGCCTTCTCCAGCTCTGATGTCGTGTCTGGAAGATTTAACCGCCGACCCGCGTAACACCGTTTACATCATCAGCGGCAGGAACAAGAACCGTCTGCAGGTACCTCATTCCGATCTTCCAGTCGATCTCTCTCTCTCTGTCTAATAATCGGTTGTTGGATTGCTAGGAGTGGTTTGGACACCTGCCTCGCGTGGGGTTAGCTGCAGAACACGGCTACTGGTTCCGTCCGGCCTCCAAGCACCCTTCTACGCTCGATGACGGTAGTGCCAATATTTTATCTGGCAATAGTGATATCCCGGCGGGTCTGAGCCGTGAAGACTCGCCACACGCAGCAGAGCTAGTTCCGATGGTTGCAGCTGAAGAGGACCCGCTGGCTAGCTCTTCTTCCTCCGCCCTAGGGGCGAATGCCAGTGAAAGCGCAGTCTTTGAACGAGCCCCGTGGCAGTGCATGTTCAGCGACGTGGAGCTGGAGTGGCGGGACGAAGTGGAAAGCATCCTGGAGCACTTCACCGAGCGCACTCCCGGGTCGCTACTGGACGTGAAAGACTGCTGTTACACGTGGCACTTTCGAGACGCAGACCCCACGTTCGGCCTGAAGCAGGCGAAGGACATGCAGCTCCATTTCGACCAGATGCTGCGGGATCTGCCTGTGGGCGTGGTCATGTGCCGCATCAAGAAGTACGTGATGATTCGGCCGTGGCGCGTGAACAAAGGCCGCGCCGTGAGTCGCATCCTCGAGTACGAGAGCGAGACGCCGTACTTCACGGCGCTGGACTTCGATTTCATCCTCGCACTGGGCGACGAACGTACAGACGAAGACATGTTCGATGTGGTGCAGGGCTCCAACTGCTACACGGTCGCTGTGGGCATGAAAGTCAGTCGCGCGCAGTACTACCTGGACGACCCGGACGAGGTGCTTCGTGTGCTGACGGCCTGCACGAGCTTGCTGGCAGTCGAGCGACAGCCGCTCTCAGGCTAAGAACTATCTATTGACGGAGCTGTGGGGCTCTTGTGAGAACGCACTTTTTGACGTTGGCAACTTACCGACGAACACGCAGTGCTTTTATTGAAATTGTTGTACTTACTCTTCTTCCGATGAATCCTCACTCACAGCGCGGGTCTTCTTGCGCGAAGTCTTCCGCTTCGCGCGCTCCCTCTTCCTCGGCGTGGCGCGCGTGGTCTTGGCACCTTTAGCCGAGGGTCTACGCTTCGCCTTGCCCTTGGCAACTGGAGACGAAGCACGCTCCGAAGGTTCACCGTCCATGGTTTCATCCTACCATTCACGCAGCATCAAGAAAGAGTAAGTATTGGGTTTAAAGCCCACAGAATGATCACGACATTGTACCTCCTGCTTGCCCTCCTTCTTCCCAACCACAAACTGGTCCAACTTGTCGATGGCCTCCTTCATCTCAGCCGTCGCAGTCAGTGCGCTATTGCCTCGCCGAGCTTTGGCGACCAGCGACGTGAAGTTGTCGGCGACTACGCTGTCGTGGAGCGCGTCGCTGTAAAGCTTGCGGTTCTGGTACAGGAACTTGAGCGACTTCTCTGTATGTGGTAGGCGAGCCAAGCAGTAAGCCAGGTCCCGCTGCTGCTGCGCCTTCGACGCCGTCGGGAAGCGCTGGGCCAGTTTTTCCACGATACTTTCGATCTGCTTCTCCTTCGTAATGAACTGGATAAGGAAGCGTGTGATCGTCTGGAAGTCGGAGTTCGATACCAGCTCGCTACACATTTGAAATTGTAAGTAAAAGAAGTCATGAAGATCACGGGAAGAATGATAGCACCAACGTACCTGGTGGATAACTGGCCGATTGCATCCGGGAGCATGTTGTAGATGGGGTTATTCCCCTTCTTCGACAGCTCGAAGAAGAAGAGCTTGGCGAGGTTGCGGATGCCGTCATTCTCGTCTACCAACGAGATGGCGATCTCGCTGATCTGGCCCTTGACCTTGATCATATCGTTCAGAATAAGGTGAGAAAGCACCACGATGGTATTCTTTCGGACGTTGAGGTTGACGTCCCGCAGCCGGTTGTACAGGTGCGACGTCCAGGGCTCCACCAAGTTCGGGAACCGGAACGAGAGATCTCCGAGCGCAATGATTACATCGCCACGCACAGACGGCTGAGGGGAATCCTGCAGGATCGTGAACAAAAGCTGCAGGTGTTTCTCGCAAAACTCCTCCGAGACAGCCATAAACTTGCTGAGCGCAACCACGGCGCACTCCGTCAGCAGTTCGTCACTCTTGAACTCCTCTTCGTTACCCACCAGCACGCGGATGATAAGTGGGCCATACATACCCAGTAAATTGCGACAGGCGATCTCCTTCTGAATGACGTTGTTCACAAACGTGTCTTCTTCAGCCTCCACCTCTGCAGCCACACCAAGTTCGTCTTCCATGGCAGAAACGTCTTCGGCATCACCGTTGAGCGCTGCATTGTCTGAAGGTCGTACTGCAGCACTACGATTGCCACGCATTTTCTTCACCTTGGCAGCCAGCCTTTCCACGTGGATAGCGACTTTCACTGCTGAATGGCCCAGCACAAAGAAGAAGTGCGATAGCTCCACGCGCGACACGTCACTCGTCTCGCTTTCAAATAACCGCAGCGAAAGATGCTTGATCACATCACCACAGACATCTTCCGGACGCTCACAAATAGAGAAAATGGCCTCGATCGCTTGCTGAACGGTGTCGAACCACGTGGAATGGAGGCATTCGAGCTCAATTCCGTCGTCGCCCACGAAATCCAGAGCAAGGAAGCGCTGCAAGCGAAGGATGATCTGCTCTGTAGCGTCTAGATTCGAACGTTGAATGCGCCTCTGCGTCTGACTGTTGTTTTTCGCAGCAGCGTTCTTAGGCTCCAGCTGAATGCATTGTACCAACCGACAAGCGGCCCCAAGAACACGATAACGCGAGTCTGGACTACAGGCAACATCACCAAAGCCCATCGAAAGCACCTGTCCAAGCCGGTCGTTCGAGAAGAGCATGGAGTCGTCAATGTTCGCGATCATGCTCAGTAGCGCCAACGCATTGCTCACAACCGAGATTGGGTACACTGTCACGTCTACAAGCCCCCACAGAGAGCTGACGACAACCATTGGCACCCTTTGGGCGCGATGCAGCTCCCCCAGGACCCGCTCCAGACACGTGTACTCAGCGACAGTGCACTCATCCAGAAACTTCACGAGGTTTTCCGCCACCAGCTGTGGTGAGTTCCTCTCGGGGTCATCCACGTCGATACGGATGAAGAGAGCCACGAAAGTGCTCGACAACTGCTCTTGGATAGATACATCAGAGCGCCAAGTCAGCGGCAAAACCTTCTTGATCCCAGTCTGCGCAGCGGAAAGATGGAAGCGGAACGCCTTCTCAAAGAACTGGATCGCCTCCAGAACGTCCGAAATCGACTTGCTCCCCAGTAGTTGGCCCATCAAGGGCAGTGCCTGCAATTCGAACTCGTCAATAAAATCAATTGCGTCTTGGTAAAACTTCAGCAGCCGCACAGTCCTCTGCAGCTCCTTTTCGAGCGCAACAGCTTGCTCTTCTGACGAGTCTGCGCGCTGTGGGGACGAAGAACCCGCGTCCTCTCCCTGAATGGCGATCTCCCCCATCGCTTCACTCATTTCCTTCTCCGCCCCGGCAATCACTTCGTCGCGCTTCCTCTTCATCTCCTCTGTTAGCTCATCGCGCTTCTTCTCGTAGAACTCGCGATCCAAATTCCCCATGAACGGGTTTCTTTCCAGCAGTAGCGAGAGCAGGTGGATGCTATGACGGCGAACCACTGCAGCCTTGTCTTGCAGCCGGCCGACAGCCATCAGGGTCACGTTCTTTAGCATATGCAGCGGCAACGCTCCTGCCTCGCACAAGAGCGCCCACATCTTCAGCACGTGGCCTCTAGCAAAGGAGTTGATGTCGTGGGTGCGGTCCTCCAGCACAGAAAGAAGCTGGTCTCTTGTTGAGCGAGAAAACGTGCGTGGGACATTTGCTTCGGCTGCTGCAGCGTCTTCTTCTTCTTCGTCATCGCTGCTACTTCCATCACTGCTGTCGTCAGTATCAGATCCGTCGCTCTTTGTTTCTCCATCGCTTTTCTTCTGCTTTCTCGCCTTCTTTTGGGTTGTTGCAGCGTCCTCGGGCTCCTGTTGTCCGCTCTGACGGAAGTTCCACAGTAGAATCTGCGTCACGCACGTAACTGCAGCATTTCGTAGCTGATACGCTTCTGAGTCCAGCAAGGCCAGCACGAAGCTCAGGTTCCCCATAATCAACGCTGGAGTGAGCGTCGACAGACTGGAGAGGAACATGGCGATGTTTCTCGTTCCGGCCACGTCCTTCGACGCGTCTCGGGACGATATTTTCCCGATTTCGCTGATGAGGTCTGCTGCGAACGTCACGTTGGCGTACTTGAAGTACAACAGCTCGACCAGTTCGGCGATGGGGGCGCTCAGATGTTCGTGCGTGTAGATGAGGTCGATGAGCGACGCCACCACGGAAATGTGGATCGCCGGCGCCTTCTGGAGACTCATGGCTAGAAGCTGCAGCAACAGAAGGCGTTAATAAGTGCTTACAATTAATCAATAAAAAAGAAAAACTAAAAGCAGGAGCACCACGCACATGGTACAGCTTGGGCTTGAGCGACTTGCCCCGACACAGCGCCGCGTTGCCCAGCAGTTCGAACACCACTTTGCAGTACAACATGGAGAATTCCTCCTCGGGCACGTTCATGTTCCACATGCAGAAGGTCTTGGGGCTCACCGAGCGGCTGAGCTTGTGGATGGCGCCCTCCGCCACTTTGCTCCAGTTGATGCGGTTGAGCGTCGACTGCTGGCGCTTCTTGCCCTTGTGCTTCACAATGTCCTTCTCCGCCTGCAACTGTGCGCTGCTGACGCTCGTGAGCGCTGTGATGAGGAAGTAGACGCTGGCCTTGAACGCGCTGCGGTACAGCGCCACGTCGTCCGCGTCCTCGCTGCCGGGGCGCCGAGCCAGCACGCCCTCCGTCACGTTACTCACAAAGGCCGAGAGCATCTCCACCACGCGCATGCGCAGAGGCTCCGAGAGCGCCGGCAGCTTCTTGACGAGGCTGTACGTCAGGTCCAGCCAGTCCTCCTGCAGCAGCTCCAGACACGCCTCGCTGCCCAGCACGTGGTCCTCCAGCCGCTGCACGCGCGCCGAGATCTCGGCCGGCGTCTCGTCCTCGAACGTCTGCACCGACTGCACGTGGTAGCGGTCGGCCTTGGCCAGCTCCAGGTCTGCCGCGTGCAGGGGCACGAGGAACTCCATCACCACTGGGTTAGCACGGGAAAATGGCTACCCTGTCCAAGTTCCAGGTGGGATAATAACTGTAAAACTAGATAGATCTAGATCAAAAAGTTACCTTTCTGGACCAAATCACAATTGTGCCACTTACTAAACGCCCTATCCCAAGCAGTTCTGTCTGTATAAAAAAACAGCCAATCAGCGTCGTCTTTATTATGATTGGCTAACATAATTTAAAGATTGACTTAGAAGCAATTTCTAGTTTTCTGATTAAAGGCTTGATTTGAACTATATGTACTTACAAGTATGTTTTTCTACACTGATAAAGGGTTAATCCATATCTGAGTATGATGCATGCCGCGCGAAGGCTTGACTTCGCACGTGGCTGTTAAATGCTTGGCCAAGCAAAGGGGCTGACCCTAATCTTACAGCACTACGCGCTGTTGGAAAGTGATGAAGTGCGGCACAACTGGTCGTGCAACAGATACGTGCTTCTTGAGTCATCCTGAGGCATCTTCACACGGTCAACTGCAAGGATGTGCACTGGACAAATGAACCCAAGGACATCGCGCAGGAGGCCGTGCTAGACCTTGGGATGGGAAACATCGCCGAGCTCTGCTCAGTGCAACTTCGTGAAGATGTAACAGTTGGTGGAGATTTCGTTGAGGGACTACTAGCTAAACGCTACTGATGCACATGACCAACATGCGGTATATCAAGAAGATGAGTTGGAAGACAAGGCTCCTGTGCCTGACGATTTTCATGTCGATATGACCAGCAGTGGTGAAGGCGACTGGGAGTCGATTGAGTCGATTGAGCCGATTGAGTATGATGACTCGCATGATGGGGCGTGTGGTGCGACTCAAACTCGAGTGAATGCGCGCACTACCGCGTCAGTTCACATGTCGGTTGTCATTGTGAATTTGTGGTGAAACGATTTCCGAAGAAAAGCCGTGATCGACTAGGATGAGACCCGACCTGAGACCACATGCACTGGGGCTGCCGTAGCTTTTGCGTCAGAGGAAGACGATTACTCAAAGAGTACCAGTTAGTATCAATAACTGCCGTTCTTATACAAAGAACAAGTACGAGTCCGTTAACTCACTATTTACGGACTCCAAGAGTCTCCTAGTTCCTTAAATAAGGCACTGACTCTTATTAGGCTAAATCTCAACTGTATTGATTTTCTTATTTGTCCTAAACCTA
>LGSM01000768.1:0-11902 GCA_001314345.1 Phytophthora multivora | reverse complement strand
GACTGTTGGACGTCCGGACGTCGACTGGGCCAACATCCCGACGTCGACAGCTCTATTAAGCAGAGACGGCCAAGCAAACAACAACATGCATCGGCTATCGCTGGTTCTAAAGCGATCTGAAACCTGAAATGTCAGCTTGAAGTGAACCTACATCCTAAAAATCGCCTCATTCCGCAGCGTTTATAACCACATTTAGGATCTACAGCTGATTCAGCCGATCTATAATGGACGCCGTTTCCAGGCCAATTTTAGTGCCCCGTTGCGCTCGTGGGCAGCTCCAGTCCATTCCTCCGCCCACTCCGGTCGGTCCTCTTCACCATGTCGCGTCTGCTGTGGCTGCTCTTGGCCTTTGGGTCGCTGCCGCTAGCTGCAGCCACCTGCTCGTCCTGCGACGTGCCTGATGCTTCGGTCCTGCGCTTCTGCTCGTCCTTCGTCACGTACTCGGCCTGTCGCCAAGGCTCATGGAAAAGCATGGTGCAATAATTACGTTAGTATTTATTATTTTTTATAGTATTTACTGACTAGTTTCGTGATATTATTTAGGATGCTACTGCGGAGCAGCAGTACAACAAGTTAACCAACAGCTCAACTCTAGACGACGCTTGCGGTACGGCGTTAAAACGCACCCAGTGCCTGGCAGTCTTCAATGTTTGTGAGATGGGGACGCCAGAGACGCTATGTCTCGGTAGCTGCACTGAAGCCATCGACACGGACTGCACTGCTGCTTTATCGAGTGTGGAACTGACCACGCTAACAACCGGCGCCTGTGGAGACGAGAAAAGCCCGTTAACGGGTGTCAGTGACGAGGGAAAATGCTTCGACACGGACTACGACGGACCGGAGAAGGCAGTTTGGGTGATCGGCTTCACTATAGCAGTGGTGTTTTCCTTCCTGGCCAGTGTCGGGATCAACTTACAGAAGAAAGCACTGAAACAGAACGAACTCTTGCCCGAGCCTAAACCGGCGTATCGACTGCCACTGTGGACGTTGGGCTTTATCCTCTGTGCAGTCGGGTCAGTGTTGGACTTTGTGGCCTTCGGCCTCGCTCCGCAGAGCTTGCTGGCTCCATTAGCAGCGCTGACGCTTGTGTGGAATATGATGCTCGCTCCGTGTTTCAACAAGGAGAAGCTTAGCAAGAAGGACATCTTCTCGACGCTGATTATCTTCGTGGGGGCTACTATTGCGGTCGTCTTCGCGTCGCACACGTCTCCGTCGTACAACTTGGACATGCTCATGCAGTTGTACAGGGATCCGCTCACGATCGTCTACTTCTGCGTCGTTTTCCTCACTGTGGTCGCTCACTTTGCAGCTGTGAAGATTGTCGACAGTTTTTGCCTCATGAGCAAGCGACATCGGATTATTCAAGTGGGGACTCCTGCGATGTGGTCGACTATCCGTCTCGTGGGGTATGCTGGTCTCGCTGGCACATTGGGCGGCCAGTCGGTTCTTTTCGCCAAATCGACGGCAGAACTGCTCAAAGGAGTGTTCAACGGGGATGCGAGCTGCTTCGCGCACTACCAGACGTACCTCATCGCGTTTGCATTGGTCGTTTGTTTGTGTCTGCAGATCAAGTACCTCAACGGTGGACTCGTCCACTACGACGCACTTTCAATGGTGCCAGTCTACCAAGCTTATTGGGTCATTAGCGGTGTGCTCGGCGGCGTAATTTACTTCCAAGAGATCCGGACCTTCTCGGTCTTGCAGGCAGTCATGTTCGTGCTGGGAATCGGCATCAGTATCTTCGGTGTTGTTCTCCTTTCGCGTCGCAAGCACGCGCCATCAGTGCCGACCAACAAGCGCAAGATTGAACGAGGTTTCAGCTTTACGTCATCGTCCGACTCGAAGCTGGAACCCCCTAAGAGCTCCGATTCCCGATTAACGCGCGTTCCAGAAGGCGTCGCCACTGATACCGTTACTGTGGAGGAGGAAACCATCAGAACCGACACGAGTACGAGTACTGGACGGGAACTGCTCTCTTCTATCCTCGAGATTCTGAACGAAGAAAGCGCCACAGAAGAATCGGACGACGACGAGAACAACCACGACAGACGTAGTGAAACCGAGCCGTCCGAGCACGTGAATCGCCAGGCAATCGACAATTATCTGGACATGTCCACCACAGTGGGGCTGTCGGAGATTTTAGGCGGTCTTGGCTTTCCCCGTTCGCAGGAAAGCGGTCTCCTTAGTCGACGCATGTCGAATCGGTGAGTATTTCTCTATTTTTTTATTTTTTTATTACGCTGTTTCTGACGTTGTTAATATTTTAAACAGTCCTCGGAGACGCAATCGACGCAGTGTGGACGACATTGAGGTGGGATTACCAGCAGCCACACGCCAAGCGAACCCGCTCAAGTCTCTCCCGAAACGCCGATCGATCACATTCTCCAGTTTCCGATCTTCCTCCACTAAGGACAAGAAGGATGACAGCAAGAAAGATGACAAGAAGAAAGATGAGGACACGCCACCCAAGGATTTGGTTTAACCCCATCCAGACTCTCCAAGCTAATATACTCTAGTTCATCCGCCTCACAGTAGTTGGTTGTTCTGCGCGTCAGGGATCGTAAGGAGAGTCGATCCGCCATTTACTATCGTCTTCCGTGGCTTGTGAACTCGTGATGGTACGGCCAGAGCGACAGTTCCTCGGCGGAGCAGGTCGTGGTCGCTTGAACTCGTACTTTCACGGTGTTGTAGTGCCTGAACGTCTTGCTTCAGCTCGTTTACAGCTCGTAGAAGAGCTTCATTTTGCAGGGCCAACTGCAGTATCATCCCCTCAAGCAGCTTCGTGTTGTCACTGGGTCCTTCTTGGCGCTTTTGACGTTTGGATGGATTCCCTTTCGGACTTGGGCGTGATTTGTTACTCTGTTCATCTTCGCTTTCATCTTCTGACAACTTTGAACTTTGAGTATCGGCAGGTAACACTGAACTCTGCATTTCTGCTGCTTTCCGTCGCCTTACTACGAGGGGAAGAAGACTACGGAGCTTTGAAGACAGCGCTCGTCCATACACAACAGCCTCACAGTGTAGATCAAGATGCAGTGGCGCAGGTTCAAGATGATCATCACCACTAGAGTCACGTCCCAGTGGATTCAATCGTCGTCTGTCGCCTTCAATTTCCCTCTTGGCTTCCAAATATCCTTCATACACGACCACTAGAAACAAATTGGCCGCAACGAAGACATTGAGCAGCAGAAAGCAGGCTAGCAACAGAGTACGCAGAGTTGACGTCCCTGCAGGATCGTGACCAACTTCACCGAAAGCAGCAGGTGAAAACCCCAACAACGATGTAGTTCCAGTTCCAGACTGCAGAAGAACAGCCACCAGGGAACGAAGAGTTTCCGGTAGACTTTGGAAGAGCTCGGACTGCGCACCAAGGACGAGAAGACACGCACTGGCATATCCCATGACCACTAGCGCCACTATAAAGAGCAGTACAAGCAACTGAGGCGCTGCACAGACCACACCACGAACGAGTAAGTCCACGAGGAAAGTCACTCGCAGCATGAGCAATAATCTGATCCATTCCAGACAAACACTGGCACCCAAGGCCAATTGAGCAGCACGGAAAGTCTCGACGTACGGTCTTAAGGGAACGAAGTTGTCCGAGTCTAGAGGCATCTCCGACGGGCGTTTGACTTGAGCTACCAAGCGCAAAAGCCACGTACAAACGTAGCAAAGCAAGCCAACCAGTCTCACACCAGAGCCATGCCGACTGTGGAGAGGACCAGGTCTAGATCTCTGTCTAGATCTGACACGCTTTAAACTTGATCTCTGCCAAACTGCTTGATGCTGCCACTGACGAGTGCGAGAACGCGCGAGCCAAAGGACCTCGTCGAGGAATAAATACATGTAAAACAGAATCACCACAACTCGACAAGTGGTGACGAACCAGTGGTCAGTGTCTACCAAGAAACTCTCTGTGAGAGGAGCCACTCCAGCGCTAAGTGAGGCAACAGCTCCACCAGAGGCTGGAAGTTCCACTAGAAACCGCAGTGCAGCAACATGACGTATCATCGCGTTGTATACGCTTAGATCCAGCATAACAGCACGTGTCTGACCGTCGATATACCCGTTATTTTCTAGTGCCAACACAATACTGGAGGCTTGGGCTTCATTCGCGCGAGGAAGAACGACGGAGTAGGCTGGTGCTGGTAGTGAATATTGCGAACTGGAGACGGACATAGTCGAGAAGAAAGCAGAACGTTCTGCATCGGTGTCAGTGCCGTTAAGTCCCTCGAATACAAAAGGATCTCCATTCGACACTTGAATTGCACTTTTAGCCTCCGTGTTGAGTGAGAAATCTCCATCTTCAGAGCCATAACAGTAAAAAGTGTAGCCATCTGTGCTGACTTTTGTCCAGGAGAAGAACGGCGTCACTCGAGATGAACAGTTGAGTTTTTCCACTCGAAGTTGTCCGATACGAATTCCCCCAACGATATGATCGTTCATTAGAGAGGGAGATGCTGAGGTATCCACGTAAGTAGCGGAAATGAACGGTCCTTTCAACCACTTGAAGAGTTCTTGAGCACTTGAAATATCGAGAAAAGTCTTAGAAAATCCTGATGTCGATGTGGTAAATGAAGTCTCAAGGTACTGCGCTGTACAGCCAAAACCGGAGCGTTAACTATCGCCAATGACTTCTGAAAAAGCAGCGTAACTTACAGGTAACAGCTCGTGTGAAGCGTAAAAGTCGATCGTGTGTGTAGCCATGTAAAATGCTGACAGTGAAAATACCAAGGAAAATAACTTGCAGTACAATTGCATGCAGTTTTGACCGTGCATGCAGCGCTCGACGACGACGCACAAGCTCGTGAATGTGTCGTCTGCACAGTTTTTGGAACTGAGCAACGCGTTGGCCGCCAGCACAGCGCCGTCGCCACCTGCGAAGGTAAAAGCATGTTAATCTAGTACCTAGACAACTTTTTAGGAAAACTAGTTTACACCTGACCATCTTTGCATAGAGACCACCGCTGCGATGTTCGAAATCTCCGCCAATTCGTCCAGTGAGTTGGCAGCTTCAGGACTGGGTCGAGCTCTTCGATGGGTTGGAGTTGAGGCTGACAGATTTCCGGATTGTAATCGACGATGCCATGAATCTGCCGACTGATTGTCCTGCTGTACCTCACCGCTGCTTATCGTCTCTGTTTCATCGGTATCCTCCGGCTCGCGATGGCGCAGAGACAGCATGCCGCTGCCTTTCCTCCGTCTGGAGGCATCGCCATCTCTCATTCCATTCAGATCCTCAAGAGGCTCGTAACTGAAAAATAAAAATACAAACACGGCAAATCTGCCCATCTATAGAAATATTATTCCTATGCAATTGGTTCAGCTAACAACGTGCAACACATTCTCAATTGTAGAGTTGGAGGCCGACGAATTCAAGTATCAGTGCTGTGGGGAAGGCAGAGAACTGTCATTTGATATCAAAAGAGCATTGCCGGAACTACCCAACGCATCACAAATATGGCAACGACCAAAACAATCGTCTTGCTCTCTCGTCACAAATGCATGGCTGGTACGATGGCAGCAACGTCTGATGAATATCTCTGCCGTGAAGAGATTCGGTTGAGTCAGGGAGATTATCCCGGGTCAAGATACGCCGCAGATCGACATGCAGTGGTGCAGATTGAAGATAATCATCACTACAACTACATGTAGAAGTCGGACAAGAGGTTCGTAAAAAACAATGCAAATTCTGTCCGTCTATAGGAATATAGCGTCCACTGGTCACGCCAGGTGAGCAGCAGCCCTTTGATACCAACTAATTGCTATAAATCCACCCTTTCATCGCATCTGTTTAGTCCGCAGGAGACAAGAACGACGCGAGCGTGCCGAAGAACATGAGGATGATGGAGAGTCCGGCCAGTCCAGCGTTGAGCAAGATCTCGCCTTTCGACAGGCGGTGGGAGAAGAGTTTCAGGTAGCACACGCACGGCAGGAAGACCGACACCAGCATGGCGAAGAACGCGCCGAGGAATGACGTCACGCGGGCGAAATGCGGCACGAACAGTGCGCAGCACAGAGCTCCCATGCCGAGTGTTGTGCGGATAAAGGCACGGTAGAACACCAAAATCTTGCTCGGTTTGTTCCGTGCAGCGGCTCGCTTCTGGCTCGGAGACAGCAGAAATTCCTCCAGTGCCAATGCCACTGGGTGAAGCGTAATGGCGATCTTGCTCATCGGGTTCAACGCGATCGTCCAGACCACCATCTGCGTCAACATTCCCGGGTACGTGGCGATCAAGTTGAGAGTGATCTCCTTCTGGGTGGTAGTGCCGTACATGAGGTAGCCTGCTATCTCAATCGCGCCGTAAACGAGTCCAACGATGAAGTACGAGAGGTTAAGAACACGCGGGTAGTCCTCCTTGTTGGCCATGGAGCTGCAGATGGACGGGAAGACCGAGTGGCCGCCGAACGCCACCATTGTCAGTCCAATTGCGAGCGGGATACGGTCCAAGTCGCCGATCATCTGCACAGGCTGCGGGTGTAGCAAACTGCCGGCAGTGTATCCCGGAGCGTCGGTATCGATCGCGAATCCCACGTAGAAGATGGCGTAGCAGCAGATAAACGACGACAAGATGCCCAGGATGCTGAAATACGACAGCATCGACATGTGCGTCGTCCACATGGACGGCATGATGAGCAAGAAAGCCATGATGGTCAACTGCGTCTCCGTGAACGACGGAATCAGAGCGGCTAGCGTGTCACCAACTGCGGAAAAATAACACTAATTAGCGTAAAACCATTCATAAAAAATAGAAAACAACACTTACTCAGTACGTAGAACATTGCGCAGGCCGTGAAAAGCTCGGAGAAGAAGGTGACGCCAATGATCACTCGCCCCCTAGTGCCAAAAGCCGCCTCTCCGATGTCCGGGTATGTGGTCATTCCTTCCTGGTAGTCCAGACACTTGCCCAGTAGTTTGGCAGTATGGTTGGTCACCAGTGTAAAGAAGAGAAAGAGAGGTCCACCAATGAGCCAGCCACTGGAACGCAGGGAAAAGGGACTGGAGAGAACCCCCACACCCAACAGGACATTGATGGCATTGAAGACCGCGTCCTTAAAGCTGCTGGTGCCTTGAGGGGTAACAGCTCCCGTACTGCTGGCTGGAGACCACAGTACTTCTCTCTGCTGGGCCTGTTGCTGCAGCAGCCTCTGCCTCTCGGTGTATGGACTGCTGTTGAAGGAGCCGACACGTCGAGGCGTCAAGGACATGGCCACAGGCGACGCCATCCTATATAACCACATGCAGGTTAATTAGTCTTCCAACAGTCATTAGCCTTACAATAGAAAACGTATTCAGTACCGAGCATCGAGACCCTCCTCGAAGGTAGCTGGCCATGCTGGAGCTGCCTCTTGACCGAGAAGACGCGCACGGGCTACGGACGGGGAGTAGGAAGGCAGCAGAGGCTGGTGCTCGTTAACTCCCGACGACCCCATCACAATCGGTTAAGGGTTAACTCGCTCTCGGGGGAATTTGGAGAATGAAAGGCTCAAGTACGTGGCCAGGGGTTCCGAAAATAGAAGGAGGGGAGATGGGGCGATCTCATTGGCTGGTGGCGTCCAAGTAGTTCAACTCTGATGACACATGAAACGGGCGCTGCAACATCGTCTTGCGAGTTGAGACGCCCAGATGGAGGCGTCCAGTGCATCGTTGATGCTGCCATTGTTGATTCATAGCTGAGTTGCGCAAGTGGATGGCATTTTGGCTTGAGCTTTTGGGCCTGTAAAGGAAAGACCAACTCGTGTGACGATCGCTCCCGTTAACCTATGCGAAGGCCGACGTTGTGCAGTATCTGAGGCCCAAAGCGAAAAGGTAACCTTATCGAAGAAATCGGAGGCTGGTCACATTGAGGTATCTTTATGCTTGTGCAACTAACCCCCCCTTTAAGTTTGTAGAACGTGTTGGCCTAATCTTCCGTACGCGCGTTCTTGTGTGTCTTAGACTGTCATGCCACATAGTACGATTCCCACTGCGTGTTGATATCTTTGTGCTTCCACTCCACACCTTCGTGTTCAGAAAATGTTCGCATTTGCAAGGGATCCTCCAGTATAACAGAGACTGGCTTCAAATGCACCGAACTCAGCTTTTCTTATTCAGCATTGAGGGCACGTACGATCAAGTTCACCTATGGCGCTGCAAATGTTGTACCATAATATTAGGTCGTCTGTGACTTAACTGGGCGATGCTGTTGGTAGCAAACATTCTTTTGTTTGAGTTAGGTAGCTGTTACAAGAGGAATACGGCGCGTCGCACTCGATCTTATGATGACTGCTATCGTCGTTGGTTAATCTTGATCAAACTTGCCGTGAGCAAAGGTTAATAAGTAGTATTCTAGACTACTATTAACACCACTAAAGTAGTAGTACTATTCAAATCACTAAAATGATTACGATGAGTAGTATTAGTAGTCGGCTGAGATGGTATTATAGCACTCTGCCCAGCAGAAGACCCTCATTTTACAATCTCGGATATGTGTGGCTGTCCAGTTCCGTTTGCAGAAGTTCGCTATTGTTGAAAATAAGAGGAGATCGCCACTGAGATCGCCACAGTCAGGATCAGTGACTTGGCTGCCATTGGCGAAGAATGGCTTGTGCCGTTGCCGGCTAATTTAGAAGGCCCTGACCTCAAGACGGAACTATTCAGTGTATACGGGTAGCCCACACGCCACAAGTGTGCAATTGGGGTGTTCGAAGGAGATAGCTCGACATTGAACGAAAGGTAGTTTTCTCAGTTTCTCTATCAAGGGCTGTCTTTACACGCATATTTTTGGTTAGCCGCACTTGTCGAAGATGCCATAACAGAGACGCCTTAAACACACCTTTAGCATCTCAGCCCTGGTGGCATTCTTCAGAGCAGGAAGTATTTGGCGATGATCACTACCTCCAAACGGTTCCACATCATTATTGATGATATCGCGAAACGTCCTGTCCACAGCTTCGAAACGCTCGACGCATCATGGGAGCCTCATACCAATTAATCAAGTTGACTCGGCGTATCAATTTCGATTTCTGACTTTGTTTGGAGATGCTACACGTGGAATGGTCACTCAGTTTCAGCGGAATCCGAAACGTAAAATGGGTCGTATGACCCCGTGTCAGCAACGTTTCTGCCGTTCCAATGGAAGCAACCGCCACAGCGATCCCTCCATCTAGACGTACTCTGGCACGAATTTTTCGTGCAGGAACGATTTACCACCAGGTCTGTCTATATATAATATTTTTCGACCGACATCAGGTGCAGCGGGGCTGCTGTAGCGTTAGCGTCAGAGGAAGACGTTTACTCAAAGAGTATCAGTTAGTATTGATAACTGCCGTTATTATACAATGAACAAGTACGATTCCGTATAATAACTATTTACGGACTCCAAGAGCCTCCCAGTTCATTAAATAAGGCAACTAGCTCTTCAGAGGCTAAATCTCAACTGCTTTTCTTTTCTTATTTGTACTAAACCTAATTGTAACGAATTTAGTATCTATCATACTAAACCCTAATCAAATGTACCGTGTGGCTCTGAGGCGATCTACGTATCTACTAAGTGTGTGACACACAATGTACCCATATGTGACTTACTGGAGAGATGACCGAGCGGCTTGCTGATGACAACCCTCTCACTGTTCGTAAACAGGCGGATGACTACTTGTCAACGCATCTGAGTGTCCTTCGACGCGTGCGTGACGTTGTGACTGAGAGCCAAGGCAAGGAAAAGGAACGTGCTGGTGCTAAAGGCAGAGGAAATGTTGAAAGGTATGATCGGCGACCTTGTTTTACTAAACGCTAATACATGCAGTGTCTGCAGTGTCTGCAGTGTCTAAGACCAAGATGCGTCCTCGCAAGGTCGTGACCAAGAAGGGCCTGGCGTACACGCTCGACCTCCCCAAGACGATGCGAACACATCCTGTGCTCTGTGTGGGCTTGCACAAGCCGTACCGTGGTCCGGTACAGGTTAGCTAGGGCGAGCTGGTGCCAAGGGCGGATCGTGTGATGCCACCACGGCCTGGGGCAGATGTCCATGATGAAAATATAATGGCTGACCCAGCCGGCTCTGGAACTGAGCAGCGGGATGCGCATCGACCTTAGGCCGACATGCAATCGCAAGGGAGGAAGACCACTAGCCTTCCCATCGTGAATCATGGGTACAACTTGCGACGCAATTAAACGGAACGTTCTCCTCTAGATCGAGGCCGTGGTAGTACTGGAAGCAGTCAGGAGACTTCCGACTCGCAACGCGAGACACTGGCCTCTCGTCGGCCACTACCAGCGCTGTTAGATGAGCAGGGTGATCTTCACTACCACGTAGAGCGCCTACTCGCGCGGCGACGTCACCATGGACAAGTCCAGTACGAGGTTAAGTGGAGGGGATACTCTCACTCGGGTAACTCATGGGAGTTTGAAGCGGTGCTTCAGCAAGATTACCCCGCCGCCGTTGACGCGGTTGGTCACGATGATCACTTGCGTCCGACGGATCATCAGCCGCGCAAGCGGTTTAACCGCGCTTCCCACTAAGGGGGGGGGGGGGTCTGCAGGGTCATTGCTGAACTCAGGCTCTGACCCGTAACTGCAACACCTACAGCGAGCACTTTGGTGCTGTCGATGTAGCTTTGAATGCTCAAAAATTTTGAGCATTCAAAGCTACATCGACAGCACATTTAATGTAAGTGCAGTAGAGCTACATGCGACTTGTGCGCGTGTTTCAGGGGCCTCTGATCCCTTTCCAACACTGGCCCTTGGCCCGGAGCTTCGCAATCACGAAGCGAAGACGGTGTTCGTTGTGAACAATCGTCTTGGTGACACCTGTCTTAATTGACAAGTGGAGATGGAAGCTGAGGTCGTCCTATCACCCGGCTGCTAATTAATATCTGTTGCTATAGTGCTGAACGCCTGTTGCCAGCAAATCGATGCTGAACTCCTGTTGCGGACCATAAATGTCTGTTGCGAACTTTATGCAACATGAATTCAATGTTGAATTCCTATGCACAGATGATCAGAGGCGAAACTATGGAAATCTGTTCCCTTAGTTAAGAAAATAAGTTGTAGTGAATAAAATCTTGTAAGCTGGAAACTAAATCGTGGGACCTGCGTATGGCGTCTGCGAGCTCTTCGACCTTGTACTCAACCGTATCCCCATCTAAGAAAGTGGCCGTCCAAATGTAAACATCGTTCTGTGGAGACAATCAGCACGCTGCAACCTGGCCAATTCGGTAATCTGGAACCTCTGCGCCACCACCAACCACCGTAAGCTCCTCCAGTACAGGCCATTTTAGAGCCCTACCAGGCTGCTCCGTAAAAATACTGATCGGGCGGTCTACGCCGTACACCTGGTCTCGCTGTAGCGAACTTCCGTGTGCCCGTGGCCGCCCAGGTAGCCCATGCATTGGAGTTGTTTCCAAGGCACGTTCAATGTCCACTTTTTCAAATAGATGCAAAGAGGCCACTGCATGCGAGGACACCCATCCCGAGTGTTTGTATCGCTTGCGCGTACAGCTGCGAGCACTACGGATGGACCATATCTACAGGCTCAGGATTAACATAATGGTAATTTCAGTTCTAATCTTTCAACTTACCTCTGGAAACTGCCACTTCGCTCGCAGTTGCAGCGGCGCCATTTGAGTCAGAACTCAGTAGTTAATTATTACTTGGTGTAGCGTCAGAAAAATAAGCAGTGTATCAACGATAGGCTCTTCCTGGCTGAGCCATCCTCTCAAACAGCGTTGAAATATTCTATAGACGGCAGTAAGGGCAAACCATTAGATGCATATATTACCACAGGTAAGTGCAGTTCATACCTTTCAATCCACTCTGCTCCAACTAGGACTCCAACAGGATTATGTGACATGCTGCTAAATCCGGTTTTCTGGCGACTGGCTCTCGTTACGCTATGATGTGATTGGATATAATATGGACTTT
>LGSM01000767.1:0-11919 GCA_001314345.1 Phytophthora multivora | reverse complement strand
TGGGGTTGCTCCGTCGTGGTGGCCGCATGGTCTTCTTTGGTGAACTGGGCAAGGATTCCAAGAACCTGATCAAGTACTTCGAGTCGTACCCGGACGTGAAGCCGATCACCCCTGGATACAACCCTGCGACCTGGATGCTCGAGTGTATTGGAGCTGGTGTGGGCGGTGGCCATGCTGATGCTGGTGCCCAGCCACTGGACTTCGCTGAGCGCTTCTTGGTGAGCGACCAAAAGGTGCTAATGGAGGAGGACCTGGACCAGGATGGCGTCCTTCACCCGTCGTCACACCTACCCGAGCTGACGTTCGAGTCGAAGCGCGCGTCTAACCCGCGCGTGCAGTTCCAACTGCTGTGTCTCCGCTTCTTCCGAATGTACTGGCGCACGCCGACGTACAACCTCACTCGTCTCTTCATCAGCGTCTTGCTGGGCTGCGTCTTCGGCGTGATCTACCAGGGCACAGACTACTCGACGTACACGGGCGCGAACTCCGGCGTGGGGTTGATCTTCGTCAGCACCATTTTCCTCGGACTTATCAGCTTTAACAGCGTCATGCCCGTGGCTGCGGACGAACGCACTGCTTTCTACCGGGAACGCGCTTCAGAGACGTACAACGCGCTCTGGTACTTCGTCGCCGGTACGTTGGTGGAGATCCCGTACATCTTCTTCTCGAGTCTGCTCTTCTGCATCATCTTCTACCCGAGCGTCGGCTTCACTGGTTACATCACGTTCTTCTACTACTGGTTGGTGGTGGCGATGAACGCGCTGCTGTTCGTGTACTTCGGTCAACTCATGGTCTTCGCGTTGCCCAGTGTCGCAGTGGCATCTACCCTTGGCGCTCTGTTCAGCAGTATTTTCATGCTGTTTGCCGGCTTTAACCCGCCTACGGGCAGCATCCCGACGGGCTACATGTGGGTCCACTGGATCTCCCCACCGACGTACACCATTTCGATGCTGGTGTCGTTGGTATTCGCTGACTGCTCGGAAGGCAAGACGGACGGGATCAGTTGTCAAACACTGCAGAACGCTCCACCTACGATCGGAGACATGACGCTGAAGGAATACGTCGAGGAGACGTTCGACATGAAGCACAGCGACATCTGGAGAAACGCGTTGATCATGATCGTACTGATCGTGGCTTTCCGTGTTTTGGCTTTGGTCTCGCTGCGCTACATTAACCACCTGAAGCGTTAAGTTAGCGACCGAATGGGGTATGGATGGAGTCACTTGTTTTACTTTTTCTAAAAACACTTACACAACCCTTGGTATTTCCATGATTTGAGCATGGTATTTCGGTCGATCTGCGTTGACAAATTCTATGGATTGTGATGTGCGTCTAGATCTGTTAACAGTTCTAGTTGCTCAACCTGCGTGAATCTTTCAGCCGACCATCCCTCACTTTTTAATTCACTGCCTCCACCTCAACTCGATTTTAAGATGAAGATTTCAGCTCTGTCCCTGCTTGCGACCATCGGACTCTCGAGTTCGACTCTTGCTTTCGCGGCCGAGTGCACTGCAGACGATCTCACTACGATCTCCACTACCTACTCGGATGCTACCATGAGCGAGGGCGCTGCCAAGTGCCCGGACTTAACAACGTCGACGGACACCAAAACCTACTGCGACGCCTCCGACTGCCTCGAGTACATGGCCAACTTGCTCGACCTCCTTCCGGACTGCACCAGCGGCGGAATCAACGTCCGAGCAGGACTCCAAGCTGCAATTGACTTCTGTGAGACTGGCACTGTTGACACGTCCGACATCGCCGAGGGGTCTGCGTCCTCGTCTAGTTCGCGTCTGCGGTCCGGATCTTCGTCGACTACTTCTTCGTCGACTACTTCTTCGTCGACGGCTTCCTCGTCGACCGATTCCTCGTCGTCGACGGGCTCAACTACAAGCGACAAGACGAACGAGGACACGGCTGCACCTTCGGCCGGAGGATCATCGTCATCGGCTTCGTCGGTTGGTGCGGCGATTTCAACCGTTGCTCTCGCTGTGGTGGCGTTTGTCTTCACAGGCGCCCTATAGAGCCGAGGGCTCCGACCACAACCGCGGACTGCATCCAAACTACATGTAGCAATTTCAGCATTTTTCCAAAATCTTCTTCAGAATACATGTTCTTTTACCGATGAAAATGCTATCGATAGTGGGCACAAGCTAAACACTATAAGATGTTTTTTTTTTAATTCGGCAACAAGAAATTGCACAAGTTTCATCAACACTGCGCACATTGAAGACACCAATTACATTCAAGTTACACCTAGTACTTCACTTTGACTAGGTCATTCGTTCTGACCCTCACAATCCAGCTAATTTACCAGGAAAAGTCGAATTGGTGGCACTCCCTGACGCTCGGGAGGCCATTCAACTGCTCGCGAATGTCTCGACCCGCAACGCCGCCGCCCCAGAACATCATGGCTTGGTGGTTCGCCCAGATGCACTTGTCCAGCGCCTCGGACTCGCGTAGACCTCTCTCTTCTTGCAGAAGCTCCAAGTACCGTTGTCGGATGGAGACAGTGGACGGTTTAGCCTCCATCTTAACCTCATCCATTGCCCCCAGCACCACAAACGACATGCGTTTAGCCATCAGCTTGCGGATTTGAGTCTCGAGCTGAATCCACTCGGCCTTGTCACTGGAGAGTTTGCTCTTCATTCGACTGCGGTAGGCCTTCTCGTAGCCGTGCTGCTTGTCCCTGCGTCGCTTTTTAGCACCCAAGTCCGTCGACGGGTCCTTACTGTCCTTTTGGCTGTGTTTGTCTGCACGTTTGCGCTTGGCGGGGCTGATGGTTGGCGTGGTAGGGCGTGTGGGCTTCATAGGAGAGTCGACGACCTTGACTTCTTTGATATTGAGCGTGACGTTCTTCTCGAATCGGGGCTGGTCGTCGGCTAACGGTTGGCAGGAGATGGAGCTGTGGGTCTTGGGGGTGCAGATTGTGGGGGTGTCGTCCAAAATGCTTGGACTGGAAGTGAAGTTGTCGGGTATTTCTTCGTCCATGTCGAAGCTGATGGACTCGATCCAAAACTGGATCGGTGTTTCCCATTCAAATGCCGAAACCATAGTCATGGTGAGGAAGAGAAGGGGAGAGGAGGGAAGGTACTGGGTAGAGTGTGTTGACGCCGCTGTGGCAAATTCAAGAGTGAGGGCTTTCGTTCGCAGTGGAGTGGTCTTGACTTGTGAGAGCGTGATCGTCGGAAGTCGGAGCGGGCAGATGCGAGTCAGACTCGACTCAAGTCCCTCTCTTCACAGATGAGGGGCTAGCATCTCGAAAGAGATTGGCCATCCACAGTGCAGCGTGGCGTTACAGGGACACTCCGTATAGCGGAAACGGCCATGGACGTCTGATATCCGCGGCACTGAGCCAACCATGCTGGAGGTCTATGCGGCCTCGCTTCTTCGGTGATAGCTTGGATACGGACGTGACGCCACCAAGATCGAAAAATCTAGAGCAGATACCCCACCGTATTCCTGCGGCGGCAACGAAAACCTCCGTTCTAACTGTCAACGCGCTCCGTCGAGCGTAAAGCGTTGGGTCCTCGTTCGAGAAGACCGCTCCGGGTCGGACTTGAGCAGGTGCAAATGGCAACTATCCGCTTCAATATGGTTGTTAAATCGTTCGGATTTTCTACTACTGTCTCAACCGAGTTGCACGAGTAGTTGTCGATGCCTAGGAAGTGATGGCACGAATTTGGGCGTGCAACACTAGCAACAGTAACGCTGGGTGGAGAACGCCCAACTTCTTCTCCGCATTCTGTAAGCAATCATCCCTACAATTGACGAGAACCTCTTCAACCTTAAAATATACTTCAAGAAGTACTACGTAGGATAGAGGTTTGCGAATTTTTCAACGATTTTTTTTTTCTTTATCACAAAAATTAGTACACTTCTACAAAGTATTACTTCGAATAGTACACTGGTCTTCGAAGGAATTGATTGCCCTCAGGTCTGCTACCTTCAATTTCTAGTACATGTAGCTTCAAAGCCAAGCAACACGTTAGAACATTTGAGTGTCTGATCTTTTCTGTTTGTATTGACGCATATAAGGTGGTGTTCCGCCTGCTCCTAGAGAGCTTAAAAGGCGGGACTAGACTACTAGTTCACCAAGAGTACAGTGGACGCATTTAGAAGGCGCTCTTGATGATCTTCTCGAACTCAGGCTTGAGGGCAGCACCGCCAACGAGGAAGCCATCAACATCAGCCAGAGCAATGAGCTCCTCGCAGTTGTCGCCCTTGACGGAGCCGCCGTAGATGATGCGGACGTTCTCAGCGACTTCGGGGGACACCTGGCCGGCGATCCAAGCACGCAGGTCCTTGTGGGCCTCCTGGGCCTGGGCGGGGGTGGCCACGACGCCCGTGCCAATAGCCCACACGGGCTCGTAGGCAATGACGATGCGAGACCAGTCAGCCTCCGACACAATGTCGGTGAGGGCCTTGGTCTGCCGGATCAGAACCTCCAGCGTCTGGTTGGCCTGACGCTGCTCAAGCGACTCGCCAATGCAGAAGATGACCTTAAGGCCCAGGTCAAGCGCGCGCTTGGTCTTCTTGGCCACGATCTCGTCCGTTTCGCCGTAGTAAGCGCGACGCTCCGAGTGTCCAGTGATGGTCCACTCCAGGCCGAAGTCTAGGAGCTGCTCCGCCGCGATCTCGCCGGTGTAAGCGCCCGTGCCAGTCAAACTCACGTTCTGGGCACTGACAGCGATCTTCTTCTGCAGAAGGGACTTGGCCAGGTCAATGTGGATGGCCGGGGGCGACACCACCACTTCCACCTTGTCCGACGTGATCTCCACCTTGTTGAGCAGAGCGCACAGGTCCTTGACGGACTGCACCGTGCCGTTGCACTTCCAGTTGCCACCGATGAGGTACGTGCGGGCCATTGTGAGGGTTGAGGACGTTTCTAGCTTGCGAGGACGCGAGGAGATTCAATTGTGAGCGAACGAGAAGGGCTGCAAGGTGCAATTGGAGCTCCTCGTGCTTGCTCCCTCCGTTAAGATACGCAGAGCCATGTGGCGGGTCAACTAGCCGTTGAAACCCAAGCAGTTTAACTTGGCGTTTGTAAGGATGATGGCGGCCCGTGGGTTTCATGGGACATGGCTTCGTGAGCAATCGACGCGACGATGTCATCAACGCAGATTTATGACGGATAAGCGCGTTTTTCTGTCAAAAAACACGCCAAGCAGAAAAAGTCAGGCGAAAGTATCCTTGCTTGCATATCAAAAGCTGCTTGAGGGCGACAACAGCACGGGGAAATCGACACTCGAGGTAGCCTGTTGCAAGTTCGAATCGTCCAAGTCGAAAAGCTCGTTCGAGACTCGTATCAATCATGTTTTAGGCTGCTTCTTGGCGACAGCTTGGATCAAGCTCCTTACGTGCTCGCGGCTCTTTTCCAAACGTATTCTATCAAAAACATTAGCTCCAACCAAGCCCGCGACGGACGGACGAGATACTGGTCCGAGTTTCAGAATTATTGTATTAGAACGATTTTGGAGAGCTGGGATTCAGACAGATAGATTCGCATTGATAACGTTTCGCGTGGAGAAAGGTACAATAGTATTCGCGAGGCTGTGCGTCAATGGTATTCTAGCATAGGAGTTCAAAAGCAAAGAGTCGCATTACAAAACCAACATTAACCACGTGAGCATATGTATTCAGCACTAAAAAATAATGCTTGAGAACGTGAAAAAAAAACAACAAGAAAGAACCTTGCATTGCAATTGAAATTCCTGACAGCACACTGCCCGCCACCAAAGAAACGAAAGCAGCCCCATTCCTCGGTGTAATCTCCCCCTCTCTACGTTTCCGTAGTTTCCTCCGTCTCCTGCACAGGCTGCTCAGTCGGTTGATCTTCCATCGGCTCCTCCCTGTCCCCGTCGTCCTCCCGATGACGAAATCTCGGGTTTTCTTCCTCTTTATTCTCCTCACTAGGTGAGTCAGGACGTCGTTGACGACTAGCCGGGGGTTCGTCCGCCGCTAAACTGTCGTCTCTAGGCCTCTTTACATGGGCCGAACGACGGAAGTGATGGCCATCAGCCGTCGCGTCATCTCCGCGTCCATAACCACCTCTTCCGGCATCGTAGTCGTCCTTAGAGCGTCTGTCATCGCGTACCTGTCCTCCAGACAGGCCTCGACCAAACTGGCGTCCCTCACGGAAGCCTCCATCCATCTCACAGCGCACCACGCGGTTGTCCAGCTTGGTCTCGCTCAGGAACTGGGCGCAGGCCTCTGCCTCCGAGTGGGCGCTGTACTCGACAAAGCAGAAGCCGCATGGGGTCTTCTTAAAGCGGTCCAGGCCCATGATGACGCGCTTCACGTGGCCCACGCGGCTAAACAGCTCGTAGATCTGCGCCTCGGACGTGAAGAACGACAGGTTGCCCACGTACAGCGTGCTGGAGCGCGACATGGCGCGCTGCTGCTCGGCGAAGGACGAGAAAGTCTTGCGGTCCCAGTACTGGCGCTGCGACGGCCCGCGCGCCAGTCGCTGCTCCTCCTCCGCCACCTCAGCGTACAGCTCCGCCATGAGAAATTGAGCCTTGGTGGTGGTTATCTATCTGCAAACCACTGTACACATGCGAACCACACTAACTATACACGAGTGAGTTTTAGACAATATATTTACAAATTCAAATTATTGTGCTAACAATAATTGACCAATACAATATATTTCAGATAACAATAAAACCAAATGTTATTTTCTATAAAAACGCCTTTATGCTGTTACGAGTTTTACAGCACGACACCGAAGAGGACGGCAACTTGCAGCACTAGCAGCACTGCTATCCGTGGTTGAGAGCAATGCAGCGACTGGGAGTCTGACTTTGAAGCGGGGACGGCGTCGGATGCAGCATTGCAGGAACTGATCGCGGTGGTGAGCACTGAGCGCAGATTGTAGCTGCTTACCTCGCAGGACGGGACGCTGGAGACCATGCTGGTGAGGTAGGCAAGGCACGAGCTGTCGTCGCAATAAGCAGTTGTGGTGGTGGACAGCGCATCGGTCCCGCACACGGCAGTGACGTTGCTTCTTAGTGTCGAGAGCTCGGCGATCTGTGCTGAAGTGCAGTCGGCCGCGAGTGTGGCTGGGATGAACAAGGAGCAAACGAGGGCTACACAGCGCAGGAAGCGCGCGTTGATGCAGTGGAGCGGCATATTGACGTCAGCAGGCGAGGCAATTACTGTAGCTTCTCCCTAGTTTGAGGCAAATCGGATACTGAATGTACTCGGGTTCACTATGGGTCGGAATGATTGTCGCAACGCTGATTACTTGATCGAAAAAGGCGATGACAAACAGGAAAGAAAAATCGAATTTGATGCCGAAAGCGACGTTTACACGTAGTTTTCTAATAGTTATACACGTCTACAGGTTCTACAACGGCAAGTCGTTCAATGCATCGACCTCCAGACCACGAGCAGGATAAACCAGCCCTGCAATGCCAATGCACTCGAAGCGATACCAGTATGGACGGACGATACTCCACTGGTGCTGCCGCTAGTGCTCGAAGTGACTGCAGTTTGTGCAGCCAGCGTGGCGAAAATGCCGCTACGGAGCTCGCTGTCGGACACAGTACGCGACGCTTGCTCGAGTTCTGGGAACGTGTACGAGGAGATCTGACGAACGCAGAGATCTTTCTGTCCGCGACACACGGAGCAAACTTGAGCATACGAATGCCGCCGACAGCCAAACTGAGCATCGTAGCAGGCCTCCGCATTTTCGTAGCAAGGAGGATTCGCGTCACGTAGTGCATCCAGATTCGTCGGTAGCTGTTGCATGTGGTTTGTGGTCGTGTCCGCTAGCTCATTATACAGAGCGATCATCTGCCGCGTGCGTGCAACGTTGGCCTCAAGCGAAGACGGATTTTCCCAGAACGGAATGCTGGTAACGTTCTTCAGCCCCAGTGTCTTGTCCTGGTCGTACGAGTGGAACTCCACATTCCCAGCTTTGCAGAAAGCGTTGTAGTTCTTATAGTACTTGGTTGCAGCTTTTTGGACGTTTCCAATTGCCGATGACCTTGACGAACTTGATGACTCGGGCCCTGAATTGGAGCTCAGTGATGAGCTCGACTCGGACTCGTTCGAGGTTACACTTGAACCGGTAGCGTTGATCTCCGTGATACCTACCAGCTGATCAATAGATAGGTAACCCAAAATCTTATACGAAAACGTGCACTTCACTCCATCAGGTTCCGTTCCAAACGGACACAATCCGCCTGGGTATTGCTCTCGGCATGCTTCACTCTTACCACTGGTCCAGCTCGATGTCACGCAACTATTCGGGTACGAGAACCAAACGGTATCGTAGTATGGCGCCACCATATCTGCTGCGAAGGCTTGAGCTCCCACACAGTGTCCAATGTCCGGTTGACCGTCCAGTCCACTGAACTGTTTGCATTCGGGTGGGTGTTGTCTCTCCAAACCGCTTTCTGAAGTTGCATCTCCATCTGCATAAGCGCATTCTCCGTCCTTCATGACGACAAAGGGACAGAACTCCGGGTACATGTATCTCTGCTTCTGGTACTCAGCCAACGCGGCGTTAGGCTGCACAATCTGCACCTCGAGGAACGTGATGACGCTCACGTTGTACTTGCGCTGACAGCTCGCGGAATTATCCGTCGGGTCCACTCCTCGGTCGATGCAATCGCGCTGCAGGTACATGAGCGCTCCTTCAACGCTGGATGTGGTGACAGAGTCCATCGTTGCCCGGTAGCGTTCATTAAAAGTAAAATTTTCACCAGAAGACAAGGAATTCGGGATGCCAGAAACAAACACCTCGTGTTCAGCGTCCCATACAGGCGCGTACGTCTCCACACGCGCCTGGTAGGACGTCACAGTCTGCATACTCCACCCATGTACTTCACGTAGAGCTGCCAACAGCGACAGCACCAGCGCTGCGACCTTCATGACACGGAAGAGATGGAATTGTGTGAGCTGTTCAACCATTCTGAGCTTACCCGACCAGAAAAGGGGCTAGCAGCCAGTTTGTGTTGAAAACACCAACTGAAGTTTTGCACTGTAAAAAATCGCAAAAGAAGACTCCAAAACATAAAAATTCAAAAAGAAGATGACAACGACTGAGGGTAATTTGCAAGTTTTGCATGGGAAATGAATGGGGGTATACGATTGCTGGGAGCTCAATGCCTTCTCTGTCACTGACCTACAACTACAAGTGTTTCCTTCTACGAGGAGGAAAGGTCTTAGTACTCACTCACATTGGGGCACGGCTCCGCAGCTTCTTTTTGAAGGTGAAGGCTCAGATTTACGATGAGCACTCTTCACCCTTCGTGCCGTCTGCCGGGATGTACCAGCAGTGCTTAGTCTCCACGCCACCAACAGTCGTGTCGGTCATGCTTGAACCGAACGACCACGTGGAATCGGCCGTGTGGTACTGCAGCTTCAGCCAGTCCTCAGACGCCGTCAGCGAGAAGAAACCGTACTCGTCGCCCGTGTACGTCCACACGTTGCTGACGTAGTCTGCCGCGTACGTAGTGAGGCCACTGGCAGACTCCTTCTGGATACCACCACCAGCGCCGTTCTCCACAAAGTGCACACCCAGCGATTCGGAGTAGTCGTGCTTCTCACCGTGAGTGTGACCGTACACCCACGCATGGACGCCCGAGCCTTCCAGAATGTCGAACCACTCTTTCATACCCGTCTCGGCGTAGTGCACACTGGGACTGTAGTGGCTGTTCACGATCTTCCACGTAGCGTTGGATGTCTGAACCTTCTCGGCCAGCTGCGTACGCGAGTCATCACTCCACTCCGTGAACTTGGCGAAGCAGCTGTCGTACATGTCAGTATCACCGCCGCAGCAGTAGTCGTCACCTCGAGCAACGCTGTTGCATTTATCGTCGTCACCGTCCGAGTAGCCGTAGCACTGGCAGCACACCTGCTGAGCAGCGTGGACGTCAGCATCACCCGCGTCGACGTTGAAGATGTCAATGCTGACGCCCGAATCCGCGTCCTCGATAGAGTAGACGTAGAAGTGGTCCTTCAGCACCCAACGGTCGTCGTTGGGGCTCGTGTACTCCTGCTGCCACTTGAACTTGTTCTCCAGGGCTGTAATGAGCTCATCCGTAGTGCTGCACTTGGCATTGTTGTCGCCGTCCGAGCAGATGTAGCTGGCACCACCGTAGTCGTGGTTACCCAGCACATTCACGAATGGAATACCAGCGAGGTTGTCACCGTCGAATTTGCCCTCAAAAGTGGTCGTAAAACGAGAGTCACGTCCGTCCTCGCTGTTGATGCCTGTCCAATAGAAGTTGTCACCGTGGCTGAGGATAGCCTTAGGCTTCACGTCAGAGTCTCCCGCCTGTGTGTTCATCAGGTTGGACACCACATCTTCAGCAACGATGTCGAAGTTGTTGTACGTCTCCGAACGGGTGCAGCACGAGTCCTGTGTGACGGTGGTGCCCCAATCTCCGATAGCGAAAGCTGCGAGCGAGTACGTCACTAGAGAAAAAAAATCATGGAAAATCCATCAATTAGACTCTCCCGCTGGAAAATAGACCGGAAATATGTCGACGTACCTGACGTCGGGTCCGAGGTGACGGTTGATGTCACCGAGCTGCTGCCGGTTGTGGAGTTGGACGACTTTTTGCTGGTGGACGAGGTGCCGCCGCTGCTGCTTCCACTGGAGGTCGAGTCATTCGAGTCGCCTGATTCCTCTGAGGACGTGGAGGACGAGTCCGATTTGGTGGCCACAATGACACCCACGATGGCGCCCACCACGGCGCAGAGCACCACGATGCCAATAATTACTAGGCGCTTGTTGATCACCATTTGGTCCTTTGTCTCCTGATTCACACGCAGCCAAGAAAGAGCTCCTTGTCCACTCGAGCCGAATTTGAAGAGTGGCAAGATAGGTTGACCCACGGAACAGATAAAACCTCGAAAGATGAAAAAAACCTTGTGCGCAAAAGATTCGCATCTGATTTCTTTTCAACAGTACAGTAGTGCGAAATTTGGTCGCTTGTAAAATTCTATACCTATTTTATATAACGTATTGTGTTTGCCGTTTGTGCTGTATAAAAAGCTTGTGATAATTTGTTCATTTGATATTTTAATATTATCTACAGCATCCAAATATTTTATCTTTAACTGTACTTTCCATCTGGTGCGGACTAAAATCTATGTGTCGCACTTTTGCCCACAGATCAGCCACGAAAGTTTTTGCAACTTGGAATTTGCTTTGCAGGAGCTACTATTTATACTTAAGTATTGCTGTATTGCGTACTCTGGCTGGCAGCAAGCAATGGTGCACGCAAGCCAACGTTGCCATCTACTGTCGTGCATTTCTCCATTGCAAGAATTGCGTCGTGGTGCTGTTGAAGCCTCGACTAACAGTTCCCGTAAATTAATCTGCGATAGTGTCGGAGCCATTCCGCAACACATGGTGCGGAAATCGTGGCAGGCACTCCCGACCGATCCAGCGGCGGCACGAACAGCCCACTGACTAGTTCACCAAACAGCGTCTGTCGACGACAGGCATGTGCTTTGTTGTGCGCCTCACGATCGATAGTTCAGTTAAAGACTTTCCATCGCAAGATCACACAAACGCTCTCACGCACAGTTTTCAAGTTTTCTGAGCTTGGTATCAATCTTACAATACTGGAAGTTCATGTAATTCTGTGTGTCATCGTTGCGGATTGCAAAGTTTTGTACAGGTTGGTGCCATGGAATCCATGCCACGAGGTCATCTTTTTTTTTAAACCTTTTTTCTAAAATTGTACTCAGGACACGGCAAATATCAACATGTTGTTGTTTATCTAAACAAACTCTTTGACATGGTAGCTCGAGGTCTACGAACGGCTGCGTAGTCTTTACATAACGCTCGTAGACTACAGCGTCTTCAAACAACCTCGATCTTAGCACTCTTTGCCTTCGCCACCGTCCAGCGGAATGTACCAGCAGTGCTTGGTAGCAACACCACCCACTGTA
>LGSM01000766.1:0-11958 GCA_001314345.1 Phytophthora multivora | reverse complement strand
GCTTTTTTACAACTGTTGCCTAGTCGATTTTAGAACTCTAAAATAGACGGCAAAATCCGTGCAAAGCACAATACATTGTAACACAATAGCCGGAGTTCTATATGTACGTGCACTTGTACATGTACAGTATCAAGCGTGAATGAAAATTTACGAGAGGAAATTGCACATTTTCGTTCCGAATTTAAGAGCCTACAGTACATTAAATCGTTTGACGGTCGTAACGCCGCTTGGTCAGCCAATCACAGATCACGCTGCGATATTTTTCGAGATGATGCCAAGCTCAGCAGCTTCTATTTTCGGGTGATGATGGCGCTTCAGCGTTATTTGTGGCAGCAATCTAATTTTGCCACATCTAGAGCCAACGAGATTAGGCTCAAAACTGAAGTTTGGCTTCCACAAATAAGAGCATTAGCCCACGCCGTACCGCCACAATCGTCAATGTGTCACGCAAAGCGGTAGCTCGGTTACGGCCGCTGCAACTGGACCAAACTGCACGGTTTACCCGCACAGCACTCGGCGTGATCGCTCTACGTCTGTTCGTCCACCCCTAGAGCTGCTTTGACAAGTCCCAGTCGGCAGCCTCACTCACTTTCCATTCCACTGCGCAGCGCCCAAGTAGCTCAGCAGCAGCCAGCATGGACATTTCCACACAACCGTCGCCGACCACGGCCAAGAAGCTCGGGCTCGAGTCTGGTCAGGCCCTCATGGCCGAGGGCCCGCAGGTCCTGCACGAGTACGTCGCCTCCAAGATCGGTGCCGCCATCGGCCGCGCCATGCCTCAAATGGACGTGCGGTTCAACAACCTGTCGGTGAGCGCCGACATCGTCGTGGTGGATGACCCGGGCGTGAAACACGAGCTGCCGACCATCCCGAACACCATGAAGAAGGCATTCGTAGGCCCCAAAAAGCGCGTCGTGCGCAAGGAGATCCTCAAGAACGTGAGCGGCATGTTCGCCCCCGGGAAGATCACGTTGCTACTGGGCCAACCCGGTTCCGGCAAGTCGTCGCTGCTCAAGATGCTCAGTGGCCGCTTCCCTATTGAGAAGAACATCACCGTGGAGGGTGACATCACCTTCAACAACGTCCAACGTGAGCAGATCATCAAGCGTCTGCCGCAGTTCGTGGCGTACGTGAACCAGCGCGACAAGCACTTCCCCATGCTCACCGTCAAGGAGACGCTCGAGTTCGCACACAAGTTCTGCGGCGGCGAGCTGTCGAAACGTGGCGAAGAGATGCTGTCCAAGGGATCCGCGCAGGAGAACCTGGAGGCACTGGAGGCGGCCAAGGCCGTGTTCGCGCACTACCCGGACATTATCATCCAACAGTTGGGACTGCAGAACTGCCAGAACACCATTGTCGGCGACGCCATGACCCGCGGCGTGTCCGGAGGTGAACGCAAGCGTGTGACGACCGGCGAGATGGAGTTCGGCACTAAGTACGTGACGCTCATGGACGAGATCAGTACGGGGCTCGACAGTGCCGCCACGTACGATATCATCAACACACAGCGCAGTGTGGCGCACACACTCCGTAAGACGGTGGTGGTGGCCCTGCTGCAGCCGTCGCCCGAGGTCTTCGCGCTGTTCGACGACGTCATGATCCTGAACGAGGGTCAAGTCATGTACCACGGTCCGTGCAGCCGCGTGGAGAACTACTTCGCCGACTTGGGCTTCTCCTGTCCGCCTGAACGCGACATCGCCGATTACCTGCTGGATCTGGGCACGAACGAGCAGTACCGGTACCAGGTGCAGAACTACCACACCAAGCAGCCTCGCAGCGCCGGCGAGTTCGCCGAGTTTTTCCGCCGGTCGAACGTCCACCGGGAGATGCTCAACGAGCTGGAGGCCCCACATGACAACGACCTACTGCGCAACGTGGCGGAGGTGATGGAGCCGACGCCTGCGTTCCACCAGTCGTTCGTGGAGAGCACGTTGACACTGCTCCAGCGTCAGCTCATGGTGACGTACCGTAACAAGCCGTTCATCTTCGGCCGTCTACTGATGATCTTCATCATGGGTCTGTTGTTCTGCACGGTGTTCTACGACTTCGACCCGACGCAGGTGTCGGTGGTCATGGGCGTCATCTTCGCGACGGTCATGTTCCTGTCCATGGGGCAGTCGTCTCAGATTCCGACGTACATGGCGGAGCGTGACGTGTTCTACAAGCAGCGCGGCGCCAACTTCTTCCGCACCGCGTCGTACGTCTTGGCCACGTCCGTGAGTCAGATCCCGTTGGCCGTCGTCGAGACCATCATCTTTGGCTCGCTGGTGTACTGGATCTGCGGCTTCGTAGCGGAGGCCAAGCTGTTCATCATCTTCGAGGTCATCCTGCTGCTGTCGAACCTGGCCATGGGCATGTGGTTCTTCTTCCTGTCGGCCATCGGCCGCAACGGCGACATCGCCACGCCTCTGGGTATGGTGTCGGTGCTGGTGTTCGTCATCTTCGCTGGTTTCATCGTGACCAAGAGCCAAATCCCCGACTACCTCATCTGGGCGCACTGGATCAGCCCCATGACGTGGAGTCTCAAGGCGCTCGCTATCAACCAGTACCGCTCGGGACCGATGGATGTGTGCGTGTACGACGGCGTGGACTACTGCACTGAGTACGGCCTCAAGATGGGCGAGTACTACCTCGGTCTGTTCGGCATGGACACGGAGAAGGAGTGGATTGTGTACGGCATCATTTACACGGCGGCCATCTACGTGGGATTCATGTTCCTGTCGTACTTGGCTCTGGAGTTCATCCGCTATGAAGTGCCGGAGAATATCGATGTGTCGGAGAAGACGGAGGACAGCGAGTCGTACACGATGCTGGAGACACCCAAGAAGAAGAACGCGACCAACACTGTGGACGACTACGTGGTCGAGATGGACACCCGCGAGAAGAACTTCACCCCCGTGACGGTCGCCTTCCAGGACCTTTGGTACTCAGTGCCGAACCCGCACAACCCGAAGGAATCGCTGGACTTGTTGAAGGGAATCAACGGATTCGCAGTGCCCGGATCGATCACCGCTCTTATGGGCTCTTCAGGAGCTGGTAAGACGACGCTGATGGATGTCATCGCTGGTCGTAAGACTGGCGGAAAGATCACCGGCAAGATTCTGCTGAACGGCTACGAGGCCACCGACCTCGCTATCCGTCGATGCACAGGCTACTGCGAGCAGATGGACGTGCACTCGGAAGCTGCTACCATTCGTGAAGCCTTGACGTTCAGCTCGTTCCTGCGTCAGGATGCGTCCATTTCGGACGAGAAGAAGATTGACTCGGTGAACGAGTGTATTGAGCTGTTGGGTCTGGAAGACATCGCTGACCAGATCATCCGTGGCAGCTCCGTGGAACAGATGAAGCGACTGACGATCGGTGTGGAACTCGCTGCTCAGCCGAGTGTGATTTTCCTGGATGAACCGACGAGTGGCCTGGACGCGCGCTCTGCTAAGCTGATCATGGACGGCGTTCGCAAGGTGGCCAACTCTGGCCGCACCATTATCTGTACCATTCACCAGCCGTCGTCGGAGGTGTTCTACCTGTTCGACAGCTTGCTTCTACTCAAGCGTGGCGGTGAGACGGTGTTCTACGGCAACCTGGGCAAGAACTGCCGCAACTTGGTCGACTACTTTGAGGGAATCCCCGGCGTTGCTCCGCTTCCGAAGGGATACAACCCAGCTACGTGGATGCTCGAATGTATCGGCGCCGGTGTTGGCAACACGTCCGGTAACCAGACCGACTTCGTCGATACCTTCAACAAGAGCTCGTACCGCCAGGTGCTCGACAATGAGATGGCTAAAGAGGGCGTGACCGTTCCGTCGCCCAACCTCCCCGAGATGGTGTTCGCCAAGAAACGCGCTGCTACGTCCTCGACGCAGATGAAGTTCGTGGTGACCCGCTTCTTCCAGATGTACTGGCGCACGCCGACGTACAACCTCACCCGTATGATCCTGGCTATCTTCTTGGCTCTGTTGTTCGGTATCGTGTTCGTGGACGCGTCGTACGCTTCGTACTCGGGTCTGAACTCCGGTGTCGGAATGGTGTACATGGCGTCGCTGTTCCTGTCCATGACTGCTTTCCAGAGTGTGCTGCCGCTCGCCAGCTCGGAGCGCGCCTCGTTCTACCGCGAGCGCGCGTCGCAGACGTACAACGCCTTCTGGTACTTCCTGGGCTCGACGCTGGCTGAGATCCCGTACTGCTTCATGGTCGGCGCTCTCTTCACGGTGGTGTTCTACCCGATGGTGGGCTTCACGGACGTGGGCGTGGCCTTCATCTTCTGGCTGGCCTGCTCTCTCAGCGTGCTCATGCAAGTGTACATGGGTCAGATGTTCGCGTACGCGATGCCTTCGGAGGAGGTGGCGGCTATTATCGGTCTGCTGTTCAACGCCATCTTCATGACGTTCATGGGCTTCAGTCCGCCGGCGTACGCGATCCCGTCGGGCTACACGTGGCTGTACAAGATCTCGCCGTTGCGCTTCCCCATGTCCATCCTGGTGGCCCTCATCTTCTCCGACTGTGACGAGCTGCCTACATGGGACGAGGCCACGCAGTCGTACACGAACGTGGGCTCGAAGTTGGGCTGCCAGCCGATGGCGGACTCCCCCGTGACGGTGGGCCACATCACCATCAAGGAGTACACGGAGGAATACTTTGGCATGGAGCACAGCACGATCACGCGCTACTTCTTCGTGGTCATCGGCTTCATCGTGGTGTTCCGCGTGCTGGCGCTCGTGGCGCTGCGCTACATCAACCACCAGAAGCGGTAAATACTGCCTGCACCTAAAACAAAAAGCAACGAAAGTACTATAGATAGTACTTTGACGTACAAAACATTACATGTAGCTTTTCCGGAAGACACTACAATTTGCACATTTTAAACCTCACAGCTATAATACCACGTTGTGTTTAAAACCAACGAACGTTATCGCGTTCCGGCAGGATTGCAGCCACTTCACGGTTCTCAACGTTCACATGATATTTGACTCGCGATTGCGCCGTGGCAGCAAAAGTAAACTTTTGCCACCTTCCAATAGGGATAATCGTTCGTCTCAGGTATTTCGCCCAATCAAAACACTGTATTCTGATTGTGCCAAACGAAAAACTTGGTTTCACGATAAACATTACCACGCACAACATCACGAAAGCAAGGATTAACACCTGCTTGGCTGCCTGCCTGCCTAAAGTGCACAATTCATTCCTCAATTCGCCAGCAATGGGAGTGGCAACGACAGCTTCTAGCGAGGCAAAAAGCATCGCGTTCGACTCGGGCGCCGGCCTGATGGCCAAAGGCCCCGAGGCCCTGCACGACCTCATGCTCTCGGACATTGAGGCGGCCACGGGCCGGTCGATGCCCCGCATGGACGTGCGTTTCAACAACTTGTCAGTCACAGCGGATATCGTCGTGGTCGAGGACGACGGCTCCAAGCAGGAGCTGCCCACGCTGCCCAACACGGTGAAAAAGGCGTTCGCCGGTCCGAAAAAGCGCTCGGTGCGCAAGGAGATCCTCAAAAACGTCAGTGGCGTCTTCAAACCGGGTACCATCACGCTGTTGCTGGGCCAACCGGGGTCAGGCAAGTCGGCTCTGTTGAAAATGCTGAGCGCGCGCTTCCCGGAAGCCAAGAACATCACTGTGGACGGGGACATTTCGTTCAATAACGTCCCTCGCAAACAGATCCGTGACCGTCTTCCGCAGTTCGTTTCGTACACGGATCAACGCGACAAGCACTTCGCGCCACTCACAGTGAAGGAGACGCTGGAGTTCGCGTTCGAGGTGTGCGGTGGAGACATCACGAAGCGCAAGGAGTTTATGGCCGCTCTACCGTCCGAGAAGGAGAACCTGGAGGCTCTACAGGCCACGAAGGAAATCTTCCAGCACTACCCGGACGTGATTATCCAGCAGCTCGGACTGCAGAACTGCCAGGACACGATCGTGGGCGACGCCATGATCCGCGGTGTCTCCGGTGGAGAACGTAAACGTGTGACGACTGGAGAAATGGAGTTCGGCATGAAGTTTGTGTCGCTCATGGACGAGATCAGTACGGGGCTCGACAGCGCCGCGACCTTCGACATCATCAAGACCCAACGCAGTATCGCCCACAAACTGAACAAGACCGTGGTGATCGCTCTGCTGCAGCCGTCGCCCGAGATCTTCGCGCTGTTCGACAATGTCATGATCCTGAACGACGGCGAACTCATGTTCCACGGCCCGTGCAGCAAAGTCGAGGGCTACTTCGAGTCGCTGGGCTTCAAGTGTCCACCTGAACGTGACATCGCCGACTACTTACTGGATCTGGGCACCCGTCAGCAATACCGCTACGAAGTGGAGCAAGGATCGAAGGCACCGCGTCTCCCTCAGGAGTTCGGAGACAGTTTCCGTCAATCGGCCTTGTATCAGGAGACGCTCGCTGCTCTGGAAGCTCCGTACGAGCCGGAACTACTCAAGACGGTGAAGGAGAACATGGACCCGATGCCCAAGTTCCAGCAGTCGTTCCTTGAGAGCACGGCGGCGCTCTTTAGGCGCGAGATCATGATCACGTACCGCAACAAGGCCTTTATCTTTGGCCGCCTGCTTATGATCATGGTTATGGGCTTGTTGTTCTCCACCATCTACTACGATTTCGAGCCGACGGAGGTGTCAGTCGTCACGGGTGTCATCTTCTCCAGTGTCATGTTCCTGTCCATGGGCCAGTCGTCTCAACTGCCGGTCTTCATGGCCAACCGTGACATCTTCTACAAGCAACGCGGCGCCAACTTCTATCGGACTTCTTCATACGTGCTGGCGAATTCCGCTGCAGGAATCCCCTTGTCTTTAGCTGAGACCGTCATCTTCGGCTCGCTCGTGTACTGGTTGTGCGGCTTTGCGGCCGAGGCTGGTCTGTTCATCCTCTTCGAGGTCATCCTGCTACTGTCGAACCTGGCCATGGGCAGTTGGTTCTTCTTCCTGTCGTCCGTGTGCTCACACGAGAACATCGCGACCCCGTTGAGTATGATGTCCATCCTCATCTTCATCATCTTCGCAGGCTTCATTGTGACGACGGACAAGATCCCGGACTACCTCATCTGGGCGCACTGGATTAGTCCCATGAGCTGGAGCATCAAGGCGCTGGCCATCAACCAGTACCGCTCGAGCGCCTTCGACGTGTGCGTGTACGGTGCAATCGACTACTGCGCAGACTACGGCTTCAACATGGGCGAATACTACCTGAATCTCTTCGGTCTCGACACGGGCAAGCAGTGGGTCGCCTACGGCGTCATTTTCCTAGCGATCATCTACGTTGCCTTCATGTTCCTGTCGTACTTGGCTCTGGAGTATCTTCGCTACGAAGCTCCGACCAATGTGGACGTATCGGAGAAGGGGGCGGAGGACGGATCGTACGCGCTGCTGGAGACACCAAAGGCCAGTCTTTCTGATAACGTGGTCGAGTTGCAGGTGAACTCGCACGAAAAGAACTTCATGCCAGTGACGGTCGCCTTCCAGGATCTGCACTACTGGGTGCCGGATCCTAAGAACCCCAAGGGCGACCAGCTTGAGTTGTTGAAGGGAATTAACGGGTTTGCTGTGCCCGGATCGATCACCGCTCTTATGGGCTCTTCAGGAGCTGGTAAGACGACGTTGATGGATGTCATCGCTGGCCGTAAGACTGGCGGGAAAATCGCCGGCAAGATTCTGCTGAACGGCTACGAGGCCAACGACCTCGCTATCCGTCGATGCACAGGCTACTGCGAGCAGATGGACGTGCACTCGGAAGCTGCTACCATTCGTGAAGCCTTGACGTTCAGCTCGTTCCTGCGTCAGGACGCTTCGATTCCGGATGCCAAGAAATTCGACTCGGTGAACGAGTGTATTGAGCTGTTGGGTCTGGAAGACATCGCTGACCAGATCATCCGTGGCAGCTCCGTGGAACAGATGAAGCGACTGACGATCGGTGTGGAACTCGCTGCTCAGCCGAGTGTGATTTTCCTGGATGAACCGACGAGTGGCCTGGACGCGCGCTCTGCTAAGCTGATCATGGACGGCGTTCGCAAGGTGGCCGACTCCGGCCGTACCATTATCTGTACCATTCACCAGCCGTCGTCGGAGGTTTTCTACCTGTTCGACAGCTTGCTTCTACTCAAGCGTGGCGGTGAGACGGTGTTCTACGGCAACCTTGGCAAGAACTGCCGCAACTTGGTCGACTACTTCGAGGGAATCCCCGGTGTGGCTCCGCTCCCGAAGGACTACAATCCGGCCACGTGGATGTTGGAGTGCATTGGTGCAGGCGTTAACAATTCAGCGGCTGATGAAATGGACTTCGTGGACTACTTCAACAAGAGCTCGTACAACCAGCAGCTGACGACCAACATGGCCAAGGAAGGCATTACCGTTCCATCTCCAGAGCTGCCGGAGATCGTGTTCGACAAGAAGCGGGCTGCTAGCTCAGTCACTCAGATGAACTTCGTGGTGACCCGCTTCTTCCAGATGTACTGGCGTACGCCGAGCTACACGCTCACCCGGCTGATCATGTCGCTTTTCCTGGCTCTGGTCTTTGGCGTCGTCTTCATCAACCCGGACTACGCGTCGTACGCTGGCCTCAGCTCTGGCGTCGGTATGGTGTTCATGGCTGCGCTTTTCCTTTCCATGATGGCGTTCAACAGCGTCATCCCGCTCACGAGTTCCGAACGCCCGTCGTTCTACCGTGAGCGCGCGTCGCAGACGTACAACGCGTTCTGGTATTGGTTTGGTGCCACACTGGTGGAGATCCCGTGGTGCTTCGCGAGTGGCCTCCTGTTCACGGTCGTGCTCTATCCTCTAGCCGGTTTCACGGAGTTCTTGACGGGCGTCTACTTCTGGGTGGCCATCTCTCTCACTGTGTTCATGCAAGTTTCGCTCGGCCAGTTCTTCACGTACGCCATGCCGACGGAAGAAGTGGCGGCGATCATCGGAATGCTGTTTAACAGTGTCCTCATGATGTTTATGGGCTACAACCCGCCGGCTTCCTCCATCCCTCAAGGCTACCAGTGGCTCTACACCGTTTCGCCGCAGAAGTTCCCCATGTGCATCCTAGTGGCGCTGGTCTTCACCAAGTGCGACGAGCTGCCGACTTGGGACGAAATCACGCAGTCCTACGTCAACGTCGGCTCGGATCTCGGCTGTCAGCCAATGGCCAACGCCCCGGCCACGATCGGCCACACGACGCTGAAGGAGTACACGGAGTCGTTCTTCGGCTTTAAGTACGACGAGATCGGCCAGAACTTCGGCATTGTGGTGGGCTGCATCGTGCTGTTCCGAATTTGGGGACTGCTGGCTCTGCGCTTCGTCAACCACCAGAAGAGATAAAGCCTTTGGTATTTTACCACACCAGGGAACACTCACTACACACTGCTCTTTTTGATTGAAAACAAAAATAAATCAATTGTACATGCTTGGCTATTTGAGTGCTATTTTGAAGCTACACGTATTTTCGGGTTTCAGTATCCGAAAGTACGTAAATAGTGTAATTTTGCTCTTGGTTGACATGAGCATTTAGTGCGACAAGGACAGCATGCTTGGTGTTCTTACCTCTGCTGCTGCTGCTGGCGTCAACACTCGCCAGTCGAATGAAGGTCATTGTTGATGTACCACCACCAGGTGACATGGCGACTATAAATTTTCTACATGCACATGTGCAGCAGTTATTAATGGCCCGAATTCAGGAAACGGCGGACAAACTGAGAATTCTGCTGCTCCAACAAGGAGGCAGACATGAGCGGTGGAAAAGTCGTTAAATACGCCAGTTGCGACGCCAAAGGCGGCAAATTGTTGGATCAAGCAAACACAGTTCAGAGCCATCATCAGGAAACCAATTTTGTTCATTTGTAGCACTCGCTGCCATCATCATTTTCTCAACTACAGTCGTCATCTCTTTTTCAGCGGAGTAATATCCATGTAATAATACAAGGTTTCGGCTCCTTTTTTCCTACCACCAATACAGCAACCAAGTCATTAAAATCGTATCAGAAATCGTATTAGAAAGGGTACAATATATACGAGTAAATGTATTTTTAACCTATGGCATTATCACCCCTAAACACCCAACGATTATGTTGTCGAATGTCACCCGTAAAAGGCGGTACGGCACTTTGATTTGACGGATCCCCATACATTTTGACTGCCTTGTGAGATTGTGTTCCCCTCGCTACTTGCCACCCATGAGCTGCAATCAATGATGCAACAGCAATTGTCTCCGGATGTGCATTGTAACACTTCAGTTTCGACTCTTTTCCAGCTTTTTGCCATTCTCCATTTCACCTTCCAGCACTCAAGTGAACCTGAAACGAAATGGAAGGAGACCAGCCCAAACATCTCGACTACGACTCGGGAGCAGCCATGATGGCCCACGGTCCGCACGAGCTACACCGTCACATGGCTTCCAAAGTGGAGGCTTCTCTCGGCCACCAAATGCCGCAGATGGACATTCGCTTCAAGAACTTGTCGCTCAGTGCCGACATCGTCGTGGTGGACAACAGCTCCAAGCACGAGCTCCCGACCATCGCGAACGACCTCAAGAAGATGTTCGTGGGCCCCAAGAAGCGCACCGTCCGCAAGGAAATCCTTAAAGATATCAGCGGCGTCTTCCAACCGGGTAAAATCACGCTGTTGCTGGGTCAACCGGGATCGGGCAAGTCGGCGCTCATGAAGATGTTGAGCGGGCGGTTCCCCATTGAGAAGAACATCACAGTGGAAGGCGACATCACGTTCAACAGTGTCAAGCGCCAAGACGTCATCAAGACGCTCCCCCAGTTCGTGTCGTACGTGAACCAAAGAGACAAGCACTTCCCCACTCTCACCGTGAAAGAAACGCTGGCGTTCGCGCACAAGTTCTGCGGTGGCGAGTTCCTGCGACGTGGTGACGAGCTGCTGTCGAAAGGCAGCGAGAAGGAGAACGTGGAGGCTCTGGAAGCCACCAAGGCCTACTTCAGCCACTACCCGGACATCGTCATCCAACAGCTCGGCCTTCAGAACTGTCAGGACACCATCGTCGGTGACGCCATGCTCCGTGGCGTTTCCGGTGGTGAACGGAAGCGCGTGACGACTGGCGAAATGGAGTTTGGCTTGAAGTACGTGTCGCTCATGGACGAGATCAGTACGGGGCTTGACAGTGCCGCCACGTACGACATCATCAACACACAGCGCAGTGTGGCGCACACTCTTCACAAAAACGTGGTGATCGCGTTGCTGCAGCCTTCACCCGAGGTTTTCTCGCTCTTCGACGACGTCATGATCCTCAACGAAGGTGAACTCATGTACCACGGCCCGTGCGACCAGGTGCAGGACTATTTCGACCGCTTGGGCTTCTCCTGTCCGCCCGAGCGCGACATCGCCGACTACCTGCTGGATCTGGGCACGAACGAGCAGTACCGGTACGAGGTGCCGAACTTCGCGACCAAGCAGCCACGTCGGGCCAGCGACTTCGCTGACTTGTTTAAGCGGTCGGATATCCACCAGAACATGCTGAAGGCACTGGAAGCTCCGCACGCCCCGGAATTGCTGCAAGTTGCAAGTGAAAATGTTAAGCCGATGCCGCAGTTCCACCAGGGATTCGTGGAGAGCACGCTCACTCTACTGCGCCGTCAATTGATGGTCACGTACCGTAACAAACCGTTCGTCGTCGGCCGGTTGACCATGATCACTGTCATGGGACTGCTCTACTGCACGACGTTCTACCAGTTCGACCCCACGCAGGTGTCGGTGGTCATGGGCGTCGTCTTCTCGTCTATTTTGTTCCTGTCCATGGGGCAGTCGTCCCAGATCCCGACGTACATGGCCGAGCGCGACATCTTCTACAAGCACCGGGGGGCTAATTTCTTCCGAACCGCTTCGTACGTGTTGGCCACGTCGGCCAGTCAGATCCCGTTGGCCATTGCCGAGTCCGTCATCTTCGGTACGCTGGTGTACTGGGTCTGTGGCTTCAACGCGAACGCAGCGCAGTTCATCATCTTCGAGGTCGTCTTGTT
>KQ473336.1:2375-15426 GCA_001314345.1 Phytophthora multivora | reverse complement strand
GTCCACTTAGAAGCTGCTGAATGCTGTGCTGCCACTGCCACTGTTTCGGTGGGTCTGCTTTGGTAGCTCCACAACCGGACAAACAACACAAGAGGATCGGTATTACTTGTAACGATTAAATCGTCTTTTGAATTTTGATGACTACACTTGTTGACCAAAACACCAACGGCGTCCTGCCCTCCACCTCTGAATCCATGGGATTTCTTGTAAACTGTTGTGTCAGAGCCATTTCGACAATCGTAGCAACTGCTTTGAAGCTTTTTTTGTGGTGTGGTGTGGTGTGGTTGTGCTTGCTCGTTTGAAGTTTAGGTGCAAGCGATGGGTTGTTCAGCTTTCAGCACGAAGCTGAAGTTAAGTTTATTGCTGGCAGCAATTTGCTGTTGCCGAACTATAACCGCACGGATGATAAACTGCCAGAAATTCCTCGACGTTGAACCTGTCAGTTAGGTTCTAAAGGTCGAAGGAAAACAATGACAAAGCCTCATGCAAAACCCTGGATCAACCTCATTACGCTTTACCACTTTATTACCAATACGATAAGCGCAGCTTGCTGCATTGCACGATAAGCCTCTAGATCATCCGCCAACCCATTTTACAATTTTAATTACAGGTTTGGCCAGATATAACAGTTTACAAAACTAATTTAATTTAAACCAATCATCGTAAAAATAGTTTTAACCAATTAAACTGCAGTTTCCTCTCCATAAAACTCCGCCCAACCAAAGTCCCCCATGGCCTTCTCCTTCGGCGCCACCGCCGCCGCGCCCGCCGCTTCCTCCGGTACGCTACAGCCTTTGGCCCCTTCTCTCTAGTACCTTCTTCTTACTGTACCCATCCCTCCCCACAGGCTTTGGCTTCGGCGCTGCTCCTGCTGCCTCCAGTGGCTTCAGCTTCGGCGCGACGTCTACGGCCCCAACCGCCTCCAGCGGCTTCAGCTTTGGCGGGACTTCCGCCGCTCCCGCAGCTTCAAGCGGCTTCAGTTTTGGTGCTACACCGGCGGCACCTGCAGCTTCTGGCGGCTTCAGCTTCGGTGGAGCAGCGGCGGCCCCTGCGGCCTCCTCAGGTTTCAGCTTCGGTGGTAACACGGCGGCACCCGCAGCCTCCAACGGCTTCAGCTTTGGCGCGAAACCGGCTACTCCCTCTACAGGCTTCGGCTTTGGTGCGTCTGCGGCCCCTACGACCAGTCTCTTTGGTGCTGCAGCTCCTGCAGCTTCAGGATTCGGATTTGGAGCAACAGCGACGCAGCCTGCAACGGGCTTTGGAAGCTTTGGCCTAGGTACTACTGCTGCTCAACCAGCAGCCGCTCAACCATCGTACGTGTGTGGACTTCTCGGCTACTTTTGTGGTGGAGTAGTGTACTGACGAAATCGTTTTTAATTCTCTTTTAGTGGTCCTCCTATCACACTGGAGACGGCATTTGAGGCGCTGCCGGAGGATGTGAAGAAGAATATGACGCAGTTCCACGCCTTCCTCAAGGAACAGGACCAGTCCGACGCCTTCCTTAAGACGGTGTCACCCCGTCAAATGGAGATGCTGCGTGAGAACATGGCCAAGTTGGAGCAGGAGGTGCTGGCTCGACGCAACCGACAGGACCGTCAAGCCGCCGCTGTGCAGCATGTGCGCCAGGACGTTCGGCAGCTGCTTCATCAGGTAGACGCTGCCACGCTCACCCGCCGCAGTCTGGACAGCAGCAATGGAGGTACCCCTAACATGTACCACGTCATGCGACGCGTGGAAATGCCTTCGCCCTACTACTGGGAGCTGCTGGGCCATTACGAACAGAAGATGGCGGCAATTAAATCCCAGATTGAAGACGTGGAAGCTCAGTTTAAGCCGCTCTATGAAGGACGAGCTGGATCCACGACTGGAGCGCCTGCACCGGCGCAGCTGCAACAGATTTTGCTTGCGCAGAATGCTGCGCTCATGCAGGCTGCTGCTCGTGTGGCGGAAGTCCACGAGAAGGCGGAGGAGATGCGGCAACTTTTTCTGGTGAAGTTGCAGGAGGACCTGGTTCGACACGGAGAGAACCCCGCAACCTTCCAGAACCCGTTCGACAAGCGCAAGAAGAGCAGCGAGGCGGACAAACGCCAGGCTATCGACAAGATTCGCTTCCGCACAAGTGTCGCGCCGACAATTGTGACGCCCCAGCCAGCACCCGCAGCTCCTGCCGCTACTTCCGCCTTTGGATTCGGTACAACAGCTCCCGCAGCCACGGCAGCGGCTCCTACTAGTGGCTTCAGCTTCGGTTCAACTGCGGCGTCTGCTCCGGCCAAGACAGTATCATTCAACCTCACAAGTAGCACAGCCACGTCCGTGGCACCTCCTGCTACGACTACGAGTATCACGGCTACCCCACTCACGACAGGAGGAGGTTTCACAGCGCCCACAGTAGCCACGAGCGGCTTCACTTCGTCATTCCTTCCTCCTGCTGCTGACAAACCAGCCGTAGGCTCCAAGCGCAACAACGGCCGCGCGCAGAAAATGCGGAAGTAGAGCGAGGAATTGAGTGCGTTGAGATACGTGCAGTACTGTAGACAGCCTCTCTCTGGTAATTAATGACCATGCTGATGGAGAAAAGAGGAGTGTGTACTAATATCTTACCGTCTCCCTCGTCTCCAAAAAGGCTAGAAAAGAGAAAAACAACTGCAAATGAATTGGTAATGAAAGCGCCAAAAGCTGCTTGGCTTTGCGTATCCCTCCCCTCATCGACTTAAGTAGAGCACGGGATGAACTTCACGCTGGTCATGGTCTTGTTCATAGAGGCCAGCACCTCCAGAACATCCATGTTTGCAACACGCCACGTATCGTCGACCAGACCCTGTTCCGTAGAGTTCGAGTCATCGGGGGCCGGGTACGGCCATGGCGAGTCGGGGTTCAACGTCCACCAGAAGCCGCCAGCAAGGAACGGCTCCGTTGAGCCAGCCATCTGAGCAATGACGTCCTTGACGATACGCGTGCTCGTCAGCTTGGCTGTTCCGTCGAGGTCACCAACAAGGCCACCGAAAGACGACAACACCACAGCATTTCCAGTGTCGAAAGCCGCTCCGAACGAGTAGTTCATGTTGAGCTTCACGTTGGCCAGAAGGTCTTCGTCACTGTACTCAACGTAGTCTTCCAGCAGGTCTCCGCTTGTCGCGCCGTCCTCGAAGAAGAAAAGACGCGGCAGATACGAGCTCGAGAAGTACTTGGGCGCGTACACCACCTTGTTGTCCGTGTCCAGGGTAATAGGAGTTGAGCTGACGCCGGAAAGGTCGGAGCCAGGAAGGAACGTGTTCTTGATCGAACGGTCCCCGTATGTGTCCTTGTGGCTCTCACCCTGCACGCCCTGCACGAAAGCCAACCACTTCGGGCACTCTTTAACCATGTGGTTTCCGAGCTCCGTAGCTGCGACCGACCAGTCCGTGTCCGATCCGTCTCCCCACGTTGCGTCCGTGCTCAGACCATCCTTAAGATCAATACCGATGATGTTGAAGTGCGTCGAGTCGCACATGGCCTCGGCCAGGTTCGTGATCGCCGTCTTGATGTCAGCCAGCTTGATGGACGAGCCGTACCACAGGCCGGAGCTGTCGTCGTCCGACGAGGACAGTACGTGGAAGTCCAGCACGACACCGATGTTGAACTGGCCCAGACCTTGCACCAGCAGACCCAGCAGCGTATTGTAGCGCGAAGCTGTGGCCAGTGCGCGGTTCGAGTTGGTGTTGATGAGGTTCGTGTCAATGTCCGTGTTACGCATCACAGCGTCAATAGACAGCGGGAATCGGACCACATTGAACTTGTTGTAGTGCAGGAAGTAGGCGTAGCGGTACAGCGAATCGCCGTCCACCGTGTTGTCCCACAGGCCCTTGGGCACGCCTTTGCTGTCCTCCATCCCCTTCCAGTTGATGCCCTTGATGTCGATCTGCGTGGAAGTTCCGTCCGAGAGCTGAGCGTAGATGCGGCCGTTCTTGCTGATGTAGTTGGGCTGCTCACAGCCCTTGTCCGTGTACGTCTTGGGGTTGGTCGTGGCCAGGTCCGAGGCCGCATCGGTGGGGCTGCCGTCGTCAATCTGAGTGCCGTCCGAGTACAGGGATTCAGCAGCAGCTTCACTATTGGCTTCCGTCTCGTTCACGTCGTCGTGCACTTTAATACCGTAGTAGGTGAGACCTGCCACGGACACGATAACCAACAGCAACAGAGCTAGAGCTCCTGGCCACGTCTGCATAATAAAAAAGGAGTGAATGTCAGTGATCAACACTCTTGACTACCGGTATCATGAAACGTACCGAGCGACGGCCGCGGTACCGCGCCTTCTTGCCGGCGAAAGTGGTGTCGACGTCTGCGGCGGCGATGATGCGCTCGACCTCAGAGCTGCGACCGGCCGAGAAGGAGCCTCGGCCCACGCCGCTGGGGCGACCGGATGTGCTCATGTCCGTCCTGTTTTCCTGTCTACCGTACGCTGCGAACTACTCGAGTCGTTACGTGAAGTGAAGGCGGCGAAAACCCTGGAGCTTCGTCCTCGTTGGGGCCGGTTCGCTTTTGCACTGAAGGTTGGCGCAGTGTCTCTGGCGAGGAAACGGAAGAGGGAATTAACTTGCTTCGAGTATGCGGCATACAAATTTCTGCAGAGAGTAGGGGTTGTCTATAGAAAACCGCCAGAAATTTGACCAATCCGATGGAAGTAATAAGGATAAGTACGCTTTAAGTTCGCGGTCTCACAAAACGGCGCTCTATCCTAGAGCCTATGGGATTTAAAACATCGACGTAGTCTAAAGCGAAGGCTTAACAGTCTACGTGGTGCGTCCATACATATCCCTTTGCGAATGGGTTGGCATGGCTAATGAATCAGGTTACGGATGGCCTGCTGATGCCGACACTGGATACTAAGGGATATCAGCCGTCCGCCTAAGTACGACAACGATTTTCGGACGTTCTCAAATTTTCAGAAATTGCATCGCACTTAGACGAAGTGGCTACCCTTGCTGCATTGGATCAAGTGCTGGGCAATGACCAAGTTGGAGGTTGCTTGCCCGTCAAATCAATGCTTAATCATGAAGTTTAGGACAAATTGGGATGAAGCTGCGCCTATTAATGCTACTGGGGTGCTGGTCACGGCTTTGACTCGCGAATAAGATCTCCCAGCAAGCAGCACATGTCGAGCTGCTCAGCTGAGGTAGCCTGGTCCTCTTACAGTCGATTCTCTTCGCTAAAGCGTTCGCTGCCAGAGATGATGATAAACGGTGGTGGAAGGAGAACAGCAAAGGTTTGTCTGTACTACCCAGGTGTGCGGATGCGAAAGAAGTCGCTGAGAATTTCCATCGTTGAAGCCAAATGTTGCAACAACAGGAGGGTGTTCCACCGTGATGTGGGTAGTAAATTAATTGACGCGACGGTGCAAGGCTTGCTTCAGAAGCAGTACCGTGAAGTTTTTCTTACGCAATTCATTCCAACGCACATCCTCGGTGTGAAATTGACGAACGCGAAGGTTTTGCAGCGAAGGCAGCTCAAAAGTTGATCCTTGGGCCTCATTTTGTATTGCTAGTCGCCATCCTCCATTGACTTCATGCACATATAGCGAGGTATACAAGGATATTAAGTACATGTATTACATGTATCCATCCTCACACCTGGTGAATACTGTATCAACGTACTCGACGCACTTCATGCCAAGCCAATCAAAATTGCCATAAAAGCGGTTAAAGCCGCTTTTTAATCCGCTTTTATTGGCGACCTCTGCTGCAGGAGCACCGCACGTCGTGAATCCGCTGTAGAGATGGTGGCAGACCCCGCGACGACCGAGGCAAAGGAGACGCCCACGACCCTCATCACCTCTGCCAATGAAGAGGCCAGCAAGGGCTGCGGCTGGCATAAGCTGAACGTGACGTTCCAAGCTTCTCCTGACTCGATGCTGGTATGGCCCTCCTGCTACTGCTTGGCTGGGAGCAATGACTAACTCTTGGCTCTTGATCAAATCCTCTTGCCTGACTACAAGCAGCTTGGCCACGCAGATATGAGTGCAGCGTGGCGGCTATTCCTGTTTGGCAATGGTTCGCCCACACACCATTTGGGACTGCTCACAGGTTCCCCCACTGAGGTGGACGTGCTCGGAATGCTGCCGGTTGGGGACAGCTTAGACAATGCGCCGTCCGAGATCGAGGCCATTGCAGCACCTCGTTGCAGACGACAGGTTTTCCTACGCAACGCTCGTGGCGAACGTTTGGGCTACGCAGCGTCGTGGATCAGCGAGGGGGACGTGGGAGCTGTGTTCAAGGACACGAAGATTCCTATCGGCAAGAACATCCTACAGCACAAGACAGAGCTGTATCGCGACATGAAGAGCGTCTTCTGTGGAGACTCGAAGGAGCTGGAGGAGGCTTTTGGAGCTCCTGGGCCGTTCTGGGGTCGCTCCTACCTCTTCTGGAACGGCGGGCGACCTGTGACATTCATTTACGAGGTCTTTTCGCCTACGCTGGAGAAGTACATGGGCAAGGTACTGCAATAGACGCCAACTGCAAGCCTGCATCATGAAAGAAGGACGAAATAGATAACCTTCTACGTGTACATGCCCAGCTAATGTTCACTTGGTGAGTCTATTGCAGCCTTCTGCTTACACAGAGCGAGATTCCCAGTCCGCATCGTCCTTCAGCCGCATCTGTCTCCTCTGCATTCGACTGCGGTTTTCCTTCCCTCGTCTGCCTCACGTATTGTTATCCTTCATCATCGTGAGACTTACAGCGACATACGCCATCGGCCCTTGTTGAAGCGGCGCTTGAGCACCTTACGGCCCGAAATGGACACGCGACGAGTACGGAAGCCGTGCTTGCGCTTGCGACGCAGTACACTGGGCTGGTAGGTGCGCTTAATAGCCTGCAGGGGCTCTGAAATTAAACAAATACACGCAATTGAGTCACGTGAGTCTCTTATTGGCAGAGAAACGGCAATAAAATGGCAGCGGCCTCACCGTTGAGGCTCTCCGTGGGGCACTCGAGCTCTCCGATCTGGTCGAGCTGCGGCAGGAAGTCATCGATCTGCACGCGGTTGACGCCCGTCTCGAAGACCAGCGGGTTTTGCATCAGTGCGCCTGCAGAAGAAAGAATTTGTGTATCAGAGACGAATGAAAAAAAAAACTGGGGAAGAGGACGCCAATGACGCACTCATGTGGTTGGCGGGCGTGGCCATCATTAGGACGGACGAGTTCGGCATCGCACTGGAGGCCGAAAAGCTGCCGGTGGAGATGCTGGACAGGGCACGAACGCTCGAAGCGCCTGGTCGTGCGCGCAGACTCAGCTGCAGCGCGTTCTTCACGAGCATCGCCGCCATGTTGCCTCGATCGCTGCTAGCCGCTTGTTCGTTGGTACTGAAAGGCTGGCAATCCGCTGTACGGTTTTCGACCAATCAACGCTATCGAAACTTATATCGGTCAACTGAAGTTCCTATTGGTGAAAATCATGTGACCAATGTCATGAGTCAGGTCACATGCTGCTGTGTGCAGGATGGAACGTTTGAACTGCCCGATATGCTCGCCATTTTTTTTTCTTCCAGGATTCACGCATACATTAGCTTATTATTGGGGCTTACTGCAGCCTGCTGCAGGGACTTGACTCGCTTGTGGGTTTGAGAAGGGGATAATGTACATCTTGTGGCTTGGCGGCGGCGCTCAACCTCGCACTCTCGCTCTTAAATTCCTGTTCTCTAGCTTTCAATGGGTATCAAGTCGTTCAACGCGAGCTGTCGGGTTTCGGCTGGAAAATGATCAGCAGGATGAGCGCCATGGCCATGATCACAATAAGCCCCACCAGGAACTGGATGCACTGTTTAAAGCTGTCAGCTTCGTCCTCAGCCTCGCTCGCATTCGCCGGTCTCCTCGCAAGGTAGCCCAACTCCATGTCCGACTCGGAGCCAGCGTCCGAACCCGACGAGCTGTAGCAGCACATTAGAACCGCTGGGCAGCCGGACACTCTCTTGTTGACCTCTCCTTGTCGACGGCGTCCTGGGTTTCTCGCAGGCGGCGGTCGCTTCGTCCATTCGGGACTGCGGAACCACGGCAAAGGGTAAACCTCCTCCTCTGGCTTGGCCAGCAGCGGCGTACGCTCACTCCTCATCGTCACCACCTTGGACTCGCTCACCCCCACCACCTTCACGTCCGCAGAGGCGCCGCCAGGCGCAGGCGGCTCCACACAGTGCGCATCGGCGGCCACCATTGCAGGTCTTCTGCAGAGTCGGTGGGAATTATAGAATGGTGGAACGGACCTGAGTTTCAATTGGTTAAAAACGATGCGAAAATATGGAATTGTGGTCTTAGCCACAGTCTGTAACGAAGAGTGTACTACAAGAAACGTCAGCAGTGCGGCACACATGGCTACATGTTGTTGTTACCACCTTTTGCCTACGATCCTTACGCCTTCTCCTTGGCGAGGTAGGCGTCGTGCAGCTTCTTCTGCTTGTCTTGCTCCTTCTTGAGCTTCTTGCGCTGGTTCTTCGTCAGCTCCTCACCAGCGGCGTTGTGCGTCGGCAGCCCCTCGGCGTCGAACTGCGAGTAGAGCTCTGGCTGCTTCTTGAACATGTCGACCGGCGACAGCTTCATCTTCTCCATCTTGAGCGCCAGCTGCTGCATCTGCGCGTCCTTGCGACTCGCGTTTGCTCCGGAAGCCGCAGCACCGCTGGCCGTCTCACCCCCACTCTCGCGCAGAGCCACGATCTGGTTGAGCACCTTCTTGTCCTTGGTCGAGTCCTGGTCCGGCACGAAGTAGCCGATGCGCTCGAACTGCACGAGCTCACCCAGGTTCTTCGCGTACGACTCGGGGTCCACGCGGGCAGTGGCGTACACGCGCTCCGAGTTCTTCGAGTCCACGAATGACTCCCAGTCCTTCACGTCGCTCGGCAGCTCCGGTACCGTGAATAGGTGGGAGTACACACGCACCTCCACCTTCGGGCTGGTAGCCGGCACCCATGAAAGCACGCCCTTGGGTTTGGCTGCGTTAGTCCAGTCCATCTGGCCCAGCACCTTCATCACGCGTCCGCTAGAGTCTGTCTCCAGCTTCGTGCATGTGAACGGGAACGCGTACTTCAGACGCACCTGCTTGTTCGGCGCCACGCCATAGAAATCCTTGGAGTCCTCAGCGCGTACGTCACTGCGGTCGAGGAAGAGTTTCTGTGTGAGCTGCACCTGGTGGTACGCGTCGCGGTCCGCGTCCTGTGGGTAGTCCGGTACCCGCAACGAAAGAGCGTCCTTATCAGGTGCGTCGCTGAAGTTCTCGATGACGAGCTCCACTGGGTCAAGCACGGCCATCACACGCTTAGAGGATTCGCCAAGAACGCTACGAGCCACAGAGTGTAGCCGTTCGATTTGGATCGTCGACTGCACGCGGGTAACTCCGATCTCCTTGCAGAACTGCTTGATGATCTCCGGAGTGAAGCCACGACGACGAAGACCGTTGAGCGTGCCCATACGTGGATCGTCCCAGCCACGCACCGTCTTGGACGTCACGAGCTTGAGCAGTTTGCGCTTGCTGAGAACCGTGTAAGTCATGGACAGACGAGCGAACTCGTACACATTGGGCTTGAAGAGATCCAGCTCATTGAGCAGCCAGTAGTAGGACTCGCGACGCGTCTCGAACTCGAGCGTGCAGATGGAGTAGTCGATGTGCTCCAACGCATCCACGATGCAGTGCGTGTAGTCGTACGTCGGGTAGATGCACCACTTGTCTCCAATGTGCGGGTGCGGCACGAACTTGATGCGGTAGGCCACGTGGTCCCACATGTTGGGGTTGGGACTGCCGAGATCCATCTTCATGCGGAGGCAGGCCTCGCCCTCGCTGTACAGACCTAGACGCATCTTCTCAAACTCCGCCAGGTTCTCAGCAACTGAACGCGAGCGGAAGGGAGACTTTCCAGCCTCAGAGACGTCCTTCTCGTCCTTGGCGCCAGATGTAGCATGGAACTGCTGCAGTACGACGCGCGAGGCCTCAATCTCGGCTTTGCTCTGGTGGCACACATACGCCTTGCCCTTGCGGATGAGCTTCAGTGCCAATTCGTACAGTTCCTGGAAGTACTGACTGCTGTACGTGACCTTAGTGGGGGTGTAGCCCAGCCAGTGCACGTTGTTGGCGATGGCATCGATGTACTCGTTGCTCTCAGCCTCCGGGTTGGTGTCGTCGTAGCGGAAGTAGGTCTCGCGCTTGTCCAGGGGGACGTTCAGCTTCTCGAAGGCCTCGAAGAAGTTCATGTTCATGGATTTGGCGTGGCCCACGTGCAGATATCCATTGGGCTCCGGCGGGAAGCGCGTGCGCACTTTTCCCTGCGTGACGCGCTGGTGCTCGGCAAGTTGCTCGGGCGTGTTCTTGGCCAGCGCCATGTCACGCGCCTCCAGGCCGCTGGTGGATGCGCTGGAGCTCGCCATGAGGAGGGAGGGAGGACGGTCGAGAGCTGCTGGAGCTTGACGGCGAATGATTTAGTGGCTCAGTCTCTGACACCACCATACAAAACCCAAGTGAAATGACGCTGACCATAGGAAAATGCTCGCACGAAGAACGAGGAAACGCTGACGCCTCCGCCGTCGACGGCATCAAAGAAGGAGGCACAGATAGATGACTATTTACCTTTGATTCTGCGGCAGGAGGACGAATCTCCTGGCTGCTATGGACGTCTACTGTAGGCGGTTAAAGGTCTCTCGTCGACTACAGAGGCTACAACTTGATCTGCGCTGTTTGTGCTGATGCTCCTCGCCCTTCCCTTTCTGAGCTAACCTACTTCTTGGCGAAGGAGACCTTGAGGACGTCTGTGGGCGTGAGCTTGAAGCCGAAGAGCCCTTGCAGTGCGATGGCCGCCTGTGCCTCGTCACCGAACTCCACGAACGCCAGACCCTTCTTACCTGGCACCATACGGACTTCCTGCATCACAAAGAGCATCAATTAATATCCAGTTCTACTATTGCCAACAAGTACAGCATCCAACGTCGCACCTTAAAGCCTTGATACTGCTTGAACAGCACACTCAGCATCTCCTGGTTACACGATTCGGGCAGCTCCTGAAGGAACAGAATCTTGTTGGGCACGTTTTGAGCCGGCGGAGGCGGCGCCCTAGAAGCCGACGATGGCGCTACCTTGCCATTCTCCCCTGCTTGTTTCTTGGCCGTCTGTAAGGGCGCGGGCTTGGGCTCGCGCTTCCGCTTCTCGCGCGGGACGAAGGTGCCTTCGCGCCTTGCGATGACGTCGGCCTTCTCCTTGGCGAAGTGGATGGCCACAGGCTTGTCGAACAGCGTCGATCCGTTTACCGTACGCAACGCATTGGATGCGCTCGGGATGTCGTTGAATGTGACCCAGGCCTGGCCTCGCAGCCGTCGCGCGCGGCCCATGACAATCTCCAGGATCTTACCGTGTTGCGAAAGTGTCGCGTAGAGCGTGGCCTTCATGCGGTCGGCCTTGATCTTGTCATTGAGGTTGTTTAAATAGATCGTGTGGTTGGGCGGCACGTCCGCCGTCTCCACGGGCGGAGCTGGCGCGGCAACAGTGGCTGCTTCGGTCATAGCTGCTTCTTGGTTATGGTTTGGACCTGGTGGGAGAAGTCATAAAACTGAGGGACATTAAGTAGTGACAAATAGTCCTAAAATATTTAACCCTTCAAACTGGTTATAAAGGTGATAGGAAAAAGATTGGAACAAATACAGTATAAATGCAGTATCGACATATTTATACTGTATGCATTCAGAATAAAAATTCTCTAGATTTATGGAGCGATACGAATGAAGGTACAGTCCTGCCCCCCGTATTCGCCAGGGTGGGACATATGGGTTTCGGAAAGTGATCAGTTTTACATAGAGTACCAAAATGTACTGAGTATATTTAAACTAATTAAGTAGATACCCCGTATTCATCTTTGAAATAAAGCCCGTGTGGCACCAACAATCGCTGGATACACTTTTCCACCCTTCAGAGCACCACTGCATAGCACTGTACAAATCTACTGGCTCGTACTTCTCCCCATTTAGGAACTTCTGNAGGAGATGAGCCCAGTAATTTGCCGTCATCTTTTTCCCGCACATATTAATTTTAGCAGCTAATAAGAGGTCAGCGGTGGCGAATACGGGGGGCAGGACTGTACCAATACATATCAAATCTTATATCCTCTAATAACTTATCTTAAAAAATTTAACTAACTCAAATTTGCATTTTGGCTCTGTGTCCATTCAATTTGGTGTGTGTCAAGCCGCGCTAGATCAGAGTTCGTCTTGATGCCAGTGTCACCCACACACCAGATAGTTGTAGCGGATTGTAACAGGCCAGGTCTTTGCCGTTACTAGCTTACACGTAGCGATAAGGAAGCTTGCAATGATAGAACAAGTATTAAACCCGTAGGAAATATAACTCTGATTTAAGTTAGGTCCAGGGCGGAGGCCCTGACCCCTTGGGAGCCACCCAAATGCAAGTCGGCTCCTGATTGGCTGATATCTATCCTATTTCAGCCAACCAGTGAGCGACAACACAGCCCACGCTACTCGTGTGCCTATGTACCTACTTTTGTTATTCAATCTACCTACATATGTAACTGGGGTGGCCCATTACACTCCAGACGAGTCGGCATCAAAGAACGCCGATCGGTGTCAAGAACCTTCCGACGGATCGAGATCGAAGAACGTGGATCACGGCCGAGGGCCTTCATAGGGATCGAGACTAAGGGGTGCAGATCAAGATCAAGGACGTCCATGCGGAGAGAGGTCGAGGGCCGATCACGATCGAGCACCGACCACAATCGAGGGTGATCGAAGGCCGATCATGATCGAGGGCGGATCACGATCGAGGGGTAGGTGAGGTCGAAATCGAGGATCGGTGATTGCGTGAGCCGGCTGTGTATCCAGGTGTCAGGCGATCGTAGGGTAGTAAATCAGGATGGGACTAGTGGGCATAGGGATAACTCTAAACAGAATCGAATTAACCCTGAACTACACAAGTGCCTTCGTCCACGCCTGGAATCGGGGGTTACATTGGCCCACTAAGCGTCAGGAAGGTAAGGATACGTGATCTAGTATAGTGGTTAAGCCTGGATAATACATTGGCCAGCTTCTCCCTATCTAGTGACT
>LGSM01000763.1:0-21185 GCA_001314345.1 Phytophthora multivora | reverse complement strand
GGGGGGGGGGGATGGTCCAGGGACCTCTCTCAGCTTCTCTCCGCCAACCCGTTGGTGGTTCTCATTCTCCAAATCACCACGAACCCGACACACGCCTAAGAGGCCATGAGCCATCCTCCGACCTCCGCTTCCTCTTCGCCCAAGGCAGACCCGCCCCAGACGCAGCTTGGCAAGTCCGACGACCTCGTCGCCCATATCAAGGCTCTTGTCTCGACACATGACGCGACGCTCGACGAACGTCTGGAGAAGCAGGCGCAACGCAAGTTTTGGAGTTCCGTGCGCGAGAAGCTGTCGGTGAACCGTGATTCCAGCGGCCTGTACGTCATGGACCAGATTGCTGAGGCTCTTCTCGACGACGACCCGGACGTCGACATGGCGTTCACGGCTCCATTCAACTTGCTGCCTAGGCCGACCATGCAGGTGGAGGCGCCCCACGCGTACGTTCACCAGCGCTTCTCGGACACGCGGAGCCGGACATTAGCTCGGAGCCCCCGAAGAAGAGACACCGAAGCTACGCTCTTCCGTCTGCGCCCAATTCTCCACCTTCTGCGCACGGGACGAAGAAGGAGAAGGCCAAGAAGATTACGGTAAGCCCCTCAACAGTTTCGGGCAAGCCGACTGGTACTCCCAAGTCAACGACGAAAGACACTTCCTCCGACTCGACGAAGGGCAAGCGCAAGCACTCCACCAAGGATGATGCAGTGAGCAAGGCTCTTCTGGCGTTGGGTTCGTCTCCACAGCCTTTACCAACTCCTCGAGGCAGTTCGCACGCGGTTGGGGAAACTGACTTCAGTCCACTGGTTCTCGCCGACAGTACCCCACCGACCATCATGCGAGACGTCGAGAGTATCTACCGTCGGGCCGCCAACATGAAGAAGTCGCCCAGAGAGCTGGCCTATCCTTGGGAACACTCCAAGGTCTGGTACGACCCAGAGGAGTTCCCCGATCTGCACGTCGCGCACTGGCGGTTCTGGATGGCTCACCGAAGTCACTTCTTCGACTGGCAGCTCAATGCGCCGCTGAAGAACAGTTCTCAGAAGAGTGCGCGCAGACGGTGGAAGCAGACGGCTTGCACCGAGCGACTCAAGTTCCTCAGTTTGTGCATCGAGACGTGGGGTTACTACGACTTCTTGAAGCGCTTCGAGACGGTCGACTGCGAGCGACTGCTGATGTGGATGGGAGGTCAGCCTGGCAAGAACTCGCCGGATGCGAAGAAGTACGACGGACCAACCATCCAGAACTTAACCAAGCTCTACTCGCAAGATCCTGGGGCCTATCGCACTCGAGTCTTAGCTGCTCTAAAGCCGTTCCAGCACGACCAAGGTGGGTTCATGAACATCACTTCTCTGCTCGTGTACACCGAGGCTTTGGATCCCGAGGAGAAGCCTGAAAACCGGCTTTCGGACGAGGTACTCGAGATGGTGTACCTGGACGTCAGCAAGAAGCTGGATCCCTGGCACGAGTGGTGGATCGGAGATCGAGAGTCTGGAGTCTGGTCGAAGTTGCTACACAGCTCACGCATCAAGAGGACGGCTGAGCTGATTGCCGAGAAGGTCGAGAAGCTCGAGTATAAGCCGCCTTCGGTCTCGGCGCTCCAGAAGAACGAGATGAAGAAGGCCGGCTACACTCCGATCATGCGTCCGAACGGTTCCTACGCTGCCGAGATAGCAGCGACGACTCCAGTGGAAACGTCAGCAGCAGCAGCAGTGACGACGAAATCGACTTAACCGAGGAGAAGACAGCGGCGCCGGCGGCTTCGTAATCCGGGAGGCAAGTCTCGAGGTCAGTCAAGTGGCAATTTGTCCTTGACCAGTTCATTCAGTTCATCTAGGGGCAACCCACAGTTTTAACTTCTTAATCTCACTTCAGTCTTTTCAGGCTATAGACTCGTTTGCGTTGTCATTTAATTAGCTCGGCGGTCCAGTATAGTTAGTTCTCCATTCACAGTAATCGGTGGTTCGGTCTTAAGTCATAGTCAACGTTCACTTTGTCCAAAGTCAGTAAGTTTTCATCTTCAGGTATCCCATCAAGTTGTCGTTTTCGTATAATTGCCGAGCCCTTCTTAGTAACGTCGCTAGAGCACTAGCCGGCCCTCGCAGGGTCGGAAAGTTTCGCGTTCAATTTGTCAAGTCGTCATTATCTCCAAGCATCAGGTAGTCGTAAAGTCAAGTAGTCGGGTAGTCACAGGTAAAGTTCATCAAGTAGCACAGTCATCCAGTCAGGCAGTCTTGGTCTTGTAGTATATGCATTAGCAGTCTCGAACTGCTCAGGAAAATCAGGAAATGGAATATGCAGGGGAGTACTCAGCAGAGCACTCCAGTCGGACCCGAGTCGAGGAAGACACGACTCCCTCGACCAGTCCAACACAGTCATCTTTTAAAAGTGCAACTCGTCCTCGTCGACAGCAGCGTTCGCGTCGGCGAGTCGAGCACTCCGTCCCAACTTGGGGAGACCAAGATCCTTGCGGCGAGTGTTCTCAAAAGCAGTAATCAGCACATCGAAATTCGGTAGCAACGACTTAAACCGGACACCAACTCGTCTCGTAAGTCTCAAGCAGCACCAGATACTGTAACTCGCCAGCTTTCTTGCGTCGAGCCAGAATATCCACCACAGGCAGGCTAGCACCAGAGAAGGCAGTCTCTTCAGATCCAATCACTAGTCGTTCAACGTAGCTAGTCGAAGGCAGATCCTCTTCGGCGAGGGGACCATCGTCATCTTCTCCCGGAGTGGTCGCGACGCCAGGGGGAATCTCGGTGGGGAAGGGTCGGCTCCAGCGACCCTGAAACGGTTTCAGTCTGTTCACATTGATAGTCACCACTCGGTTAGGGTGAGTGGGTATGGCGACTCGATAGGCATTCTCGCCCACGGTTCCAACCACTCTGTAAGGTCCGTGCCACGAGAAAGCTAACTTCTTCGAAGTCTTCGCTCCACGTCGAGCTCGAAAGTACTGGTACACCCAGACAGCATCACCTTCGGTGAACTTGACAGCCACTTGACTACGAAGTCGGTCTCCGTGACGACTTTGGGCCTTTAGTAGTTGTCGTTCTACCATTCGACGAGTGTCGCGGAGTGACAAATACAGTCGTCGTCAGTAGGTCGCGACTTCATTGCTCTTCCATTGAGCAGTAGTGTTTAGGAACGCCAAATCGAGAGGTAGTACAGGGTCTCGGCCATATAAGCTGAAGAAAGGAGAGTCACCAAGTGCTTCGTGGTAGGAAGTTCGGTAAGCGAAGAGCACCCGAGGTAAATAAAGGTCCCAATCGTCCTGAGACTCGCTCACATACATCCGCAGCATACCAAGTAGGGTACCATTGAAGCGTTCGACCAACCCTTGAGTTTGGGGGTGATACGCAGCACCAAAGAGTTTCTTGATACCAAGAGCCTCATACAGCGAACGAGCTAGTTCAGAGATGAAATTTGATCCTTGGTCGCTCAGCAACTTCTCGGGAACACCATGTCGACAAATCACCTCATTCACCATAATTTCCACGAAAGTCACAGAATCCAGTCGTTCGACAGCGAACGCTTCGACCCACCTAGTAAAGTAGTCAGCGAACACCAGGATGAACTTGTTGCCTCTGGGAGTAGTCACTAGGGGACCAACTGCATCAACTACTAGTAATGAAAAGGGTCCAGACAGCTCCTGGATCGGCATCTTCTGCATGAGCCCATTCCGCCAAGGGCGATAGCCCTTGCCACTTCCACACACAGTGCACTCGCGGACGTACTCAGCGACGTCCTTCTTCCATCCGTGCCAGTACGCATGCTTGCGCACTCTGTCCATAGTTTTCGCCACACCCACATGCGCGGCAAAGACGTCCGCGTGGCAGTGGTGTAGGACGGTGGCTATGTACTGGATAGGGATCACAGGCGCTTCTAGAGAGCTAGCCGGACCAGCTCGAGCCTTCAGGTGTACTCTCCTCATGAGTACTCCGTCCTTCACGGTGTAGTTGGGGGCGAGCGACAACTCTTTCGCTCGAAGTTGAGCATCTAGTGAAAGAGCTCCACTCTCGAGGAAGACAATCATAGCGAGTATCCATGGAGTTCTCTTCTGTTCATCCTTGAAGCGAGCCTGGTCTAGTCCGAAGACGTCGATCGGCGAAACAAGTAGTTGGTCACCGTCGGGTGTTGCCTCTCCTCGTTGTCGAGGAGGTAGTTCAGGCGCTTCGTCGGCGGGTCTCTCGTCGGCCTCAACGCGAGTACCTCTATCAGTAAGTTGTTCAGGTACAGCTTCGTCGACAAGAGGAAGGACTTCTCCGGGTTCCTCAGTCGCGGGTCTCTCCCCGACCTCGACTTGAGCACCAGATTCAGTCGCATCCGGTACCGGAGCAGCATCGTAAGTCTTCTCTGGGAGGGTCGTCGGCTCCCCGACCAGGACTGGATCGCGTCCCTCTACGTCGAGGGGAATCGCTGGATCCGCCCCTGCGGGTACTCTAGAGGAAGCCGCAGGCTCCCCGACCAGAAGTCGACTCATCGCTTCCTCATTGGCTTCATGAGGCCGTTCGGCCACCGAGACAGCGCTCACCGCCACCGAATGAAGTCGAGATAGACCATCGACATGACCCATTGATGTCCCAGGTCGATGAAATATTTGAAACGTAGTTGAGACAACTCCATGGCCCACCTTGCGAGCTTGCCATTACTCGTCCGGTTAGTGTCATTGAACACCCACAGCATCGCCTTGTGGTCGGTGTAGAGGTCGAACTCACTACAGTCTAGGTAGCACCTAAACTTGCGGGTCGCCCACACAATTCCCCAGCACTCGATCTCTGAAGTGCCATCCTGCTTGTTGATCCAGTTCTTTTCTGAGCCGACGAGTAGTTTACTAGCATAGGCCACAACCCGATCTCGTCCAGCGACATCTTGCATGAGGCAAGCCCCGACTGCCAGCTTGGAAGAGTCGACGAACAACTTGAACCTCTTGTTGAAGTCGGGGTACACCAAGATAGGTGGTTCAACCAGTTTGCGCTTCAACTGCACAAAAGCGGATTCGCAGTCTGGACTCCAAATGAAAGGAGCACCCTTCATTTTCAGCTTCTCGATGGGAGCCGAGATGGCGGCGTACCCGGGAATGTACCGACGGAAGTAACTAGTCAACCCCCAGAAAAGCACGAACTCCTCGGAGGTCGCTAGGCCGCTCGACTGTCATGACCGCCTTGACCTTCTCAGGATTAGGGAGTATACCAGAGGGAGTGACTATGTGACCTAAGAAAGCCACCTGGTCTCGACCCCAATTGCACTTCTTCATCTTGAGCTTGAACCCGGCAGTCCGGAACCTCTCGAACACTTGTCTCAGCCTAACCAGGTGAGTCGGGAAGTCTTCACTGAAGACGACACAGTCATCCAGGTACACCAAACAGGTTCGCCACTTCAAGTCGACTAACACGTTTTCCATAAGTCGCTCAAACGCAGGAACTGCATTGCACAGCCCGAAAGGCATCACAAGCCACTCGAACAGTCCGAACTTGCAAGTGAACGCGGTTTTCTCCACACTATTACTAGCCATGGGTACGTTCCAGTAACCTGAAGCGATATCCATAGTGGAGAACAGTTTCGCATTCCCCAACACATCCAATATGTCGTCGATGAGGGGCATCGGGTAGCAGTCTTTGACAGTCACGGCATTGAGTCGTCGATAATCGATACAAAATCGAATACCCCCATCAGGTTTCCGGATCAACAAGACGGGACTAGTCCAGGGGCTACTAGACGGTTGTATCAGCCCCAAATCGAGGTACTGTTGTACCTCAGCTTCCATGACATCACCTTCTGCCTTGGAGACTTGATAGGGTCGCTGCTTGATCGGGGCTTGATCTCCAGTGTCAATTTCGAACTCGAGCAAGTGAGTCCGTCCCGGCTTCATCGAAGTCTCCACGAACAAGTCGCTGAAAGAATCCAATGTCTGTCGGAACAGCTCCCTCTGCTCAGTGTTCAGTTTCGAGTTATAGAAGTCAACCGCGAACTCCTTGCGCAACTCCTCGTCGAGTTCGGGCATCAGATGTCGAGTCGGACCTTCCGTAGCTGCAGCACTACTCGCGACGGAGTGCGCCCATTCTTGCTCCGTGGTGTCAGGTTGTCTTTCCGCGACGGTAGTGCTTCTCGCCGAGCGAGTCGGTTTTGACTCAAACTCGAAAGCAGACACAGGTACTACCATTGCGGCAGCCAGATGAGTTCCCTTCTTGAGTACCAAATCTTCAGTGAACGCGTTGCACACTTCGATTAGTCGTTTCCCTTGATTCACAGCACAAAGTGTCCGAGCCACTCTGACTGTACTGTCCAGTCCAGGAGCTCCTTCAACTAGTACGGTGTCTCCATCACGAGCTTGACCTACCACTTCAGAGACGACTAACGCTTGACCACCAGGACCAAGCCGAATGGTCGAACTGATTCGAGTCGAGTACACTTCCTCCACTCGAGCGGATCCCAGCAGAAACACTTCGCCCGTGTCTTTCAGAGTAACCGAGTTGATGTCTAAGTCAATCACTGTCCGGAACCGCCTCAACGAGCATGTTCCGAGGATCACATCCACATGCATCCGTTCAACCACGACGAACGGTGGAACCACTTCCACTGAGCCTAGTTTCAAAGGCAGGTCGACTATCCCCCTTACCTTCTGCAGGTGACCCGACACACCGTTCAAGTTCCCAGTGTAGGGACGCATCGGAGCGTCTGATCGGCCAATTCGTCGGAGCACTCTTCGGTCCACTAAGCTCACAACCGCTCCCGAATCAGTATTTCCACAGGCACGCAGTCGACGTAACCAGCAGAAACTGCTTTAACCCCACCAACTGAACCAATCACTCGCTTGCCTTCCGGAACTACACTCTCTTCGTCATCTTCATCAGTTTCCACTAGTCCGGGCTTCGAGTAGTTAGTTTCGGGCGGAGGTTCAGCCGGAACTGTTTCCGAGACCACATATGCGTACTCGTACACGCTGTTCGAGTCCTCGCGTGAGCAGTTAGGCCCAAGCTCCTCTGCACACTTACTGGACAACGAAGAGTAGCCGAGCCGAACTTGCTTAGGGGGCCGACTCCTTTTCTGAGGAAACCTAGCAATCGTGCAATCCTCACAACGCTCGTCGCGCTCGTTGAGTTTCGCCCGGATGAGAGGTCCATCGCTCAGGTACCTCTTCACGACAGTCTTCAAGATACGCTTCATGACTGACCCACTCATTGCTCGATAGTATGGAGCCACTTTTGCCAGGGCCCGTTCCTCGAGGTCGATCTCCTCGAGGTCGACCTCAGGCAGCACTAAATCAGTTAGTAGGGCTGCCCCACAGTCGACGCACACTGGATTCGTTCTTTCTTCTTCCTTGACCGAATAGTACACCGTCCGGTTGACCAACGCGCGCCACTTCGGATCCAGATGTCGACTTCGACGCGCAGAAACAGATACTGCGTTCACAGCACTCGACGAAAACGTCCCGTTCAGTCCCACAGCCACATTGGCTATCACCGTCTCTTCGATAGTCGGGTCCGGAGGTTTCTCCTTGAGTTCTCCAACTCGATCCAGACCCGGTGAAGTAGTTGTCACTCCACCCCCTACATCCCGTTCGTCCGAGTTCGCATCATACTCGTGCTGGTTGGGGAGGTTTCCCTCCCGCGACTTCCTCAAGTCGCTAAAATCTCGGTTGGCACGCTTAGCGGCACTAGTAGCAGCTAGTGTCTTTCGGTACCAGCTCAGCCAGTACTCAGGGGACGAGAGTACACCCGGAGATGACTCTCGGGTACGCGCCAACACTTCCTCCTCAATCCCCAAAACAGTGCTCAAGTCAGTGAGTGACATCTTACTCAACTGTGATGCGTTCTCTTCAACTCTTCGCTTGAATTCCACTTCGTCTAGAGGAAACAGCCGTTCTTCCAGTTCTTTGTCATACTCCTCTTTCTCCGTCTGCACGCCCAAGCCCAGTCCATCGGTTAGTTCATCCAATTCTTCTGCAGAGAATACCTCTCGTGTTTGCGTGACACTCCTGGAGTGTCTTTATCGTTATTGATGCTCGCCTCACCCCCACCAGTCCCATCGGTGGTAGACGTCACATTTTTGGTTCTGTCCGGTATGTAGTAGTTTTTCTCATCAGGGGACGCTTCGGAAGCGTCTGAAGTAGAGCTCGCCTCACCCCCACCAGTCCCATCGGTGGTAGTCGACACTCTTACTTCCTCACTTAATTCTTCTGCAGGTTTTTCGGATGCCACTTCAGGAGGGGCTTCGGCGGTGATCGACTCGCTTTTTCTCGTGGGGGTTGCAGTCGACTCGCTCGTCACATCCGGTAGCTCCACCTTAGGAGCCTCTTCTTCGTCTTCACTCATTTCTTCACTCTCGCTCACTTTTTCAGTCACCTCTACTCCAGGGTCGAATATGCTCTCATCGAACCCTAGGTAGCTCATTCCATTCTCGTCATCATTCACACTCACTGTATCGGTCACTCTCGGGCCGACAGTCTCACTTCTCGTCACTTCAGTTTTCCAGTCACAATTAATCACTTGTTTCGAACGAGGTGATTCCCAGTAGTTCACCGCCAACTCACTAGAACTCACTTTCGCTCGACGTCCTTCCTCTAGTAGATCATAAGTGGGGTCTTTCTACCAGTCTCCCACATAAGCAGCCATCGAACTTTCCGTCTCAACACCAGTACTCTCAGTCATCTCAATCACAGTCTCATTCACTTCGTTATCCATCGCTTCACTCTTGGCAGTTCCAGGAGAGGTCACTTCAGTCGGCCAGCTAACAGCTGATCGGCCTCTGGTGACTCCCGGCAAGTCGCCTCGCTGGCAGGAGGAAGGGGCGACTCCTTCCTTCCCTTCCTCCAGCCCCCTTCACTGTCGATTCGAGTTCGGCGCTCTCGACGACCCAGAATTCGACTTCTGCGCCATATGATTATGTGCCTCACGCATAGGACAGTTAACCACTACGTGGTCGGCTCCTCCGCACAGGAAACACGTTCGAGGTCCACGGCGGTACTGCTCGTTAGGACGCGAGTTCTGGTTGTAGCTCGGCGACTGCTGCTGGTTGGGCGGCGGAGAACGTTGGTAGACTCGCGGTAACTCGCACTCAACACCGATGTGTCCGACACCTTGGCAGTTCGTACAGACAGTGTTGTTTCGACGGCAGTTCAAACGGCTGTACCCCAACGTGTGACAGCGCCCGCACACTATGTGCCCTTCTTGAGTGTACAGGTCAGGTCCTTAACGAATACCTCTCATTGGAGTCGCCGGCAAAGCTGACGTGGACGGTTGAGTCTGTACGGCGTACACTCCCTGGCTTGCCATTGGAGCTTGCTGGTACTGAACAGCAGCAACTTGAGCAGTCCCCTGAGGAACTGGTTGAGTAGCTTGGGTCTGTTGCTGAGCTAGCAAGTTCTGAGTCTGTTGCGTCATGGCAAGCATCTGCTTCATCAAGTCGTCGTCAGACGACTTCTTAGGGGGCTCATCAGCGAAGTCGGCATCATCTTCCACCGGCAAGTGCTGGTTCTTGTACAACAGCACGGCCACAGCTTGGGGGATCGAGTTCACAAGTGACGTGTCCAGCGTGTTCTTCCACTGCTTGTCACGTAGTCCCGACAAGAAGTACTGGTACCTCATCTCCGGGTCGAAGTACTGAGCGGCATCGCGCAGACTCGATACGAGATCTCCCCACACTTCTGCCGACATCCCACGTGAACGTTTAGTCACTTTCAGACGTTCGATCATCTGGAGAGGAGTCTGACAAACGAACTGGTTGTGGAACCTCGTGCGCAGTGTATTGAAGTCGTCAATCTGTGAGTATGTCCACCACTCTTCGCCAGTCTTTCCCTTGAGGCATTCTCGGAAGGCACTCAAGCGAAGCGCATTATCGAGTCCTTCAGTAGCCCTTTCAAACGAGTTCCAGAAGGGCCTTGCTTTGTCAACCGAGGCACTGTCCGAGTAGAACGGCTGGATCATTCGGACAGCGTTCTTGATGTTCGACGGCATACCAACAGGCGGTGGCCGAGTTACTGGACTGACAGTCTGGTAGCTGTTCGGAGGGAACTGACTTGGATAAGTACTAGGGGTAGGCAACTGAGTCGGGGCCGCGGGGCTAGTCGCAGGGATACCAGGAGTAGCCGTTTGGGGCACCACTATAGAGGGCCTCAACACCGACGGATTCGAGGTCACAGGCTGGTACGGCGGGTTCGGATACAGAGGCTGCGGCGTCGGGTTACCGTACGAGGGCTGCTGAGGTGTAAACCCTGTAGCCGAAGGAGTAGGCGGAACCGCTTGATTGAGAGGCGGCGCTGTACTCACTGACGCGGTCGAAACAGGTGCAGTGTACACGGGGAGAGTCGCTGGAGCAGCGACTTGAGCAGCAGGCGTGGGGTTCCCGTAAGTGAACCCGGCAGCCGAAGACCACCCAGCAGGTTGAGTGAACGGGTTACTTAGTCCGATCCCGGGAGCACCAGGGGTCGACCCGATAGTTACATTTCTGTAACTTGGAATAGCAGATCGATTCGACTGAGGAAAACTAGCCACCGGAGTCACACCAGGAGCACCAGGAGCAGGCTGTGCACTAGTTCATCCAGTAGCCGTGGCTGCAGCCGGAGAGGTAGTAGCCGGAACATTCCAACTCACTTGTGGGTCTCCACCAGAACTCGCACCAGCACCTTGGGTCGGGGTGACTCCCGGTCCAGGAGTGTAACCCGGTTGAGCAGTCAACTGAGGCGGGTACAGGTAGTACTTGGTGGCACCTAAGAGAGTTTCTTGTCCACTCTTGCACACTTAGGAGATTAGCGTAGTCGAAACAGAAGTAGGAACTTGAGTTGTGAAGAGCAAATTGCAAAGTGAGTATATTGGAGTTGCTGTGAACTCCGGAGGAAAGCCTTAGGCAACAAAACCTCCATGGACTATCAGTGGATTGAAGACCTCTGCTTACGCAAGAATCCACTCCACCAGCTAACATTCATGGCATATCAGCCACAGTAGCTTCCAGTCCACTACCAAAACACAGACCTCATCCACAGTGCTAGTGACCTTGAATTCTCTCAGCACCAACTACTCCAGCAGGAGCAATTCCCGGCTGAGCGGCAGCAGGTAGGAACGGAGGAGCCGTATCCGGGGGCTTAACTCCCTGTGGCTGAGGAAGGTATCCCGGTTGTTGCCCCGGAGCTAGTCCCACGAGTCCACTCTGCGTCGGCACTTGCAGTCGGGTCGGCAGAACTGGAGTCATTTGAGTCGGTTGAGTAGGCATCACAGGTGCTGTCGGAGGCAGTCCAAACGTAGGAGCGGGAGTCATCGTCGGCGCGCTAGGTTGAGTCACTCCGGGAGGCGCACTAAGAAAGAGTCGCGACGAATCCGGTCCCGAAGGGGGTGAACCCTCCCGACGGAGATGGGTCACCTCCTGAAGGCCTGGAGCCTCCCGTCCTGGGTTCAGACAAGCTTCGGACGAGTCTGGGGGGGGGTTGTCGAACTTGGCTTCGACTAGACCCCAGCGCGGCCCTACGGACGATCGACTGCACGGAACTGAGACCACCAGGGCTAGTCAAGTTAGGTCGTCCAGCGAGCATGGTGGAGGACGTTCCACCACCAAACCACGAAGCAGTAGCTGCTTGACTTGCTCCCCCTCCTTCACTCGAGGTGGTGCTGCTACTGTCAACGTTGAAGTCGGCCATTTCGGTTTCGGGTTCTTCTTCTTCTTTCTCTTCTTCTTCGGTCTTGGTTTCTAGTAGCGGTAGCACTCCTGCCCAGGTAATCCACTCCCAAACCCAGTCAACAACTAGTTGGTAGGGCCGAGGTAGTTCGTCCTCTCGATACAGTCTTCACAGGCGATTCCCTTCTGGACTTGTCCACGCACCAGTAAGCACTTCCGAATTGGGCTTGGTCCCGACCTTAAGTGTAGTCGCCGAGCACCCCCCTAGTTGACCCCTGTCGAACTAGCAGTGACGCGATCCCCCCACTTATCGTTAGTGAGAGCTGTCCTCTCTTCGGTTGTTCTTCTCAGTAGGCGTCTTCCTCCGTCGGAGCTCACTTGGTAAACCTTTCTCCAGCGCACAACTACCCTGCTTCTCCACCACTTGTCGCACACCTTGTTAAGGGTCGAGTAGTTGCGGACTGTTAGCGAGTCGGTCNAAAATATAAACGTTTGCTTGTTCTGTTCTTGCTTGTTCTTAACTTGGAAAATGTACGACTGAATAGTTTCTTGGCGGGAGCTCGATCCGCCCAGGTCTCTCTTTAGGGACGACGCCTCCACGCGCACGACCACGAGTCCTTGGCGCGACATCCGTCCTCACGACACTCGCGAGAGGACATCAGTAGACGGGAGTAGACGGGGACGTACCACAAAGTGGACCTCTGACAGAGAACTAGGCCACATAGCCATAGAAGTGACTCGACGACTAAGGTGGCTCAGCCGGAGTCGGCGCCCACACCGTGTCCGACGTTAGGCAAGGCCCCGGGACATAGTGCGCGCCCGAAGGTGCCGCTGGTTCACTCGCAGTATTTCCGGGTACGGGACACTCTGAAGACAGATTGAGTAGCTGTATACCGGTACACGACATACTACTAGTACAGTATTAATACCAGTATGTTACATAGTATGTATTGTGCGTTTTACTCAAAATTTTCTCGCGATTTTTTTGAATCGATCAAGCAGCAAATCGCGCACACCTGTAGAGATACATATTTTATTCTGCATGACGGTTTAAGTATGCATCGCCACTCCAGACTCATCTCTCCGGCACCTCAACCAAATTAAACAGCATGGATGCGGAAGTAGGAGAAGCTGTCGTTGCTTCGGCAGCCACTAGTACCAGCCAAGAAGTCAGAGCTTCAAGCCTAGATGTTACATCAACGCGAACCCGACGTGTCTCAGCCGTGAGAAGGACTCAACGCTCTACGCCTTCGCCAAGTGCACGTGTATCACCGTATCCGCTGCGTGAGCGAACACCACCTCAAGCCCTCTCGCCTTCCGCACACTCTATTCGCCGTCAAGCTCGCGTTTCGCTGGACGCTTCACCAGCGCCCGGAGAACCTGACGGAGTAGACCAGCATCGCCTGCAATTGGTGGTTCAGCCTCTTGTCAAAGACACCGTGGGCCAGCGGGATAATTCAGGCAGGCTGCTCGAAGTTTTCGCAGCTAACGACTCCACGTTCAGCGACATAAAACACAAACCCTGGGAACAGTTTAGCAGTCGCGTGAAGCAAATAGCCGTGAACCAGGACGACAAATGGTCGGGTGAAGATCCTACGGAAGCAGGGTGGAACAGAGCAATGCTGTTCAAGTGGAATACACATCTTGTTCCGACTGCAAAATCTGAACAAGCCTGGAACCGATGGGTTGCCTCGCGCAGGGGTGACACTGTCACGTTGCTGATCTTCACGTACGGAACGGGTATTCCCAATGCACGGGCTCTAGACACCTTCATGAAGACTTGCATTAGGCCGCAGCACACGGACCGTTCTGGAGCAGCCGCAGAAACCTCGATTCGTGAAGTTGTGATGCAACTGCAAGATATTTGGGGAGCGACGTATCAAGGCAGTGCAGTCGTCTGGCGGATGTGGGCTAATGCGGTAATGTGGAACCTGGATCGCTCCACGTGAGAAACAGCGGTTTTAGAGCCTCCTACAGCTACTGTTGAGAATTTACTGCAGGTGGCCGGAGGGGAAGCAGAGCAGCATCTAGTCAGCCTGACCAGGTCAACCCGTGTGGCACTTGATATCGTTAATGCTGCGATTGCCGACAACCGACAGCTGAAGAACGATTGGGAAGCAATGGGTCGGCGCATGGATAATCAAGCAGTTGCCTTGGAGGCCCGTCGACAGACACTTGAAGGAATTATCGCCGATATCCCTCTTCCGCCTGCCACGGCGGTACCCGATCCAGAGCCAAGCATGGTGAATATTGAGGACATCGAACACCAACTATAATTCCTCAGACAAGAGCCTTTATTTTTTTAGCTATCAGTTTCATCGATGTGCCTTGGTAAGAATCCTAATTGTTGTTCGCCTTCCTGGTGCGTGCTAAACTGTTTTGAACGCTTGCCGCATTGCAGGACTCCTTTGCCAACGGGCCACACGGGTCAAAGTGCCCTTGGATACCCCATCCACAGTGCCCAAAAACCTTAGACATGTTGAAGTTCTTAAACCGCCCGAACATTTCTACAACAAATGGTAATAAATTGTTGCTAGATGGCTCAACGTAGTGACGCTAAAAGCTCTGCTTAATGTAGCCAAACATGAACTCGATTGGGTTGAAGAACGGACAATACGCCGGCAGCAAAATTGGGACGATTCCAACGCTGCTCAGGAAGTGGATGATTTCTGGGTCGCGATGAATTGACGCTCCATCTAGTATCCAAACAGAGTTTGAGCCAGGATATTGACGGACATTTCCACGCGTGGAGTACGCAAAATCGCGGCTGCAGCGAAAGAACTCAACTCGATCAAACGTTCCTTGAGAGTCGAAATAACCAATCATTCCGTTAACTCAAATAAATGCCAGCACGGAAACGCTCGGTTTGCGCTGAAAATCACCACGAATTGCAATTGATTTCCCTTTAAAAGAGTACCCTCGCTTTCGGATCATACCGCGGTTGTCAAACGACACTTCATCGAGAAAGACGAGATTACTACGGTACCACTTGATCTACGCAAGCTCCTCCACAAAATCAAAACACGTCCATCTCCTTGATATGCATTGCTCGCCGCTCAAGCACTTTTCATGTTAGCCCGGCGTCATGAATTAGCCGCCAGACTGTTGAAATGGAGATAGTCATTGCATGAGCACGCAAGAACGCCTCTTGAGCCTCATCGAGATAGGCAAGCGGATGCTCAACGTAATAATCACACAACCACTGCTGGTGGGCTGCCGTGAATCGCCGAAGCACTTTTGAGTCCGCGCGTTGGTAGGTTCCGGTACGCTCGTACAAGTTAATCCAATTGCTGATCGTCTTCACAGTCTTTTTGTAAATACGGGCGAGCTCCTTGCGCGAATACCCAAGACAGTAGAGCCCAGAGAGACAGTGAAACACGGTATTAGGGTGGGCATGCTGACGCGTGACAGCTTCTTCCATCTTGTGTCGAAAAGTTCTGTTCTATATAGCGCATGACAATTATAAGCAGCACAGAAAACAACTTCTTCAAGCACGCCGCTAAAACTCAATGTGGCCCTACTTCAGCTGCATACACGTCACGAAACACTCGGCTCTAGCTGCTGCGCGTGGCAAGAGCACGCGCTAGCTTTCCTTGGGTGGCTGTGGTCTTGTTCCAAATGGCCTTTTGACAGACAACAAAGACTCAATATTGACTAATCAGGGAGAGGTGGCGATTGAATGGCGGTTTGGTCAATCCAACGAAAAGTGCAAATTTAACCGGGAAGCACAATATATACTGAGGAGAAAAGCCTCGACTGTGTCCTAAGAGGAATTTCCATAAATCAGTGATTTTCACTGAGAATTTACAAAATAATTGTGATAATTGGCTCTTCGTCAGTGATATTACTTTTTGAGGGAAATAGTAATGTGGTGGTTGTAACTACTAAATATATTGTGATTACAATTCTTCATGCTGAAAAAAATACGTGGGTCACGATTCTTTCTTCAACATATTATCACCGATGCAGTGATCTATTCATACTACAATGGGTTATTTGTCCCAGTTACCCAGACGTAGATGGGTGTGTGCTCACCACCCTTCATTTCTTCGACGCAGCTACCGTCCTTGGCTTCCTCTTCGTCTTCCTGCTCTTCCCACCATCCAACCTTGTCCAGGTCTCGCTTGATCGCATGGTCTTTGCTGGACAAACGACTTGCCAGCTTGCGTTTTTTCTTCTGTAGTACTGCCGCCTTTGGCACGCAGCCCGACTTGCGGGCAAGGTGATTTTTCAACTTGATGGACGTGCTAAGCGTGACGGGGCAGCGCAAACTAGTACGTGGTTTGCGCCTTTTCAGTCGGACGGGCCTTTTCTTTTGGGGGTGACGGAGTACAGGTGCCATTTGGAGATCAAAAGTAAGAGTGAATAGTATCAATGATGAGTTATTCTAGCATCTTTCCTTCAAAACTTGCATGCACTGGTACAGTAGTAATACGGTATGTAATGTCCGTGATCAATATTAGTGATACTCTTTGAGCACTGAATTCAGTGCATGAAATATTACAAATCGATTTGTAAATTCTCAGTGAAAATCACTGAGTTATGGAAATTCCTCGTGTCCTAACGATATGGCCGTCGAGTTTTAGTAATCCTGAGTAAAATTTAGGGTTAATCAAGGGTACGCAAAAACCAGTGACACAAAATATTTAGTTTACTCAGAATCCCAAACTTTACGCAAAAGTACAAACTGAATACAGGTTACTCTGGAGTCAGTGAAAGATACTCAGAATTAAATGGACCCACGCATCGACAGCTACCACCATGACTGTCACTGGTTGTCGCTCGTCAACCACAGAAGAAGGGAGGGGGAACGCCCGAGAGACGACTGCAGGACGATTAGCTTTTCTGAAGCATGCCCGCAAGGAGTATAAAGAACGCGCAGGCGGTATAGGGGAAGAACGTGGCGGCCAAGAACAAGATACTACACGGAAAGCAGCAGCAGGAGCGTGGGCAGCTTGGCAGCCAGGAGCAGCAAGAGAGGCCAGATAGTTAAGGGTATTAGCAAAACGCGAGCGACGCATACCAGACAAGAGAAACAAGGGGGACAAATCCTCCAGACGCCAACGAAAGTGGAGCCTGTAGTACACAAGAACCAGCCTTGGATCCAGTGTTAGTGATATGGCTAAAGATTTATCAGATGTCTTGCAACCAATAACATGAAACTTATAGTCAAGTTCTCTCTCTTTCTCTCTCTAGTTCACCTAGCCAATTAGAATACCAGGAAAACAAGTTGAACTGTCCCCTGTCCAATTGTACATTTGACTGTACTTTTAATACCTACTATGATTTCTTTTCGAGTGAGAGTCACTCACTAACGACTCTCCATACGTTGTCGAACTAAGCTATCACTGTATAGTATAAATTATAAAAAACATGCAGTAGATATTATGTCTGGTGTGATACCATAGGTATTGGTAGTACTATTCTTTGCAAGTCTTCACGCGAGTACTATGTAAATTCGGAACAATGGAATCCGTACAATACAAATACATGTACTACTTAGTAGTAAATTTACATGTAAATTTACAGTATACTGATAAAATAGAGGTGTCTACAAATCTGGCCTACAGACTGTAAATGTAGGCTACAGTATGACCGTTTTCAACTTGAAAACGGTGAAATTTTCAAGTCGAGTAGCCGTTTACGGCACAAAGTGACACACTGTGACAGTGTGCCGTAAACGGTGGTAAGTGTACCGCACATTTATTAATGTACTACATGTATAATAAGACTCTTAGTAAGAGTACTAAGAGAGTGATACACTAAACACTGTCTACATGTAGTAGACAGGGCGTTGACACTGTACCAATTGGTGTCGAATCTCCTTAATGATCATGGAGGTTATATTTTTAAGAGGCTCTGTAGGGCATCGGAGCAGGGGAAGAGGAACACTTCCTAGGTCCCCAACAAATCATCTTTTGTTCGGCCTTCGCTGGTGTGTTTCCGATGCCCTTGGGAGGCTTGGAAGCAGCGAGAAGACCAGAGTCCTTAGTCTAGTCTTGTAGGCTTTGCAGGTCCCATCTGTAAATAACATCCAATACAAATCCCAAGTAAGATAACAAAGCCGCGGATTGGGATGTAGCCTGTCCAACAGTACTACAGTACCGTAGTACTAAGGTTGGTTTTCACTTAGCATTCCTGATCGTTGCGATTCGCAACTCCCGTAACATGGCGAATTATACAACCATATTACATGTAACATTCCATCAGCTTGATGCAATTAGTACTTCGAAGTACTAGTTAGTAGACCTTTACTCGTACGGACAATGAAATAGACATTCGTTAACTGCTTTTCTTTCAGTCATCTTGATTAGTTAGCCAGTTGCTTGTTCTTCTTTCCTTAGTCAACTGTCACTCTACTGGATCCGAAGTTCGGACCGAACCGTGCATCGATTCAGAACGAATTTTGAAGAATAATAGTAATATTGTGCACTTCGAAGTACTATGTTGATGAATGCCTAATACTACGAAAATCACAGGTATCACCAAATATGCTATGCATTGTTACATGACAAATGGTCAAAACCAATTGTCAAATCGTTCAAGAGCTTGAAGATTCATCTTCTGAATCATAGGATTGAAAATCCGAACTGTACATGTACAGTAGCAAGTCTTGGAATCGGCTCCCAAATTGGGATTGGGGAGTCCCAATCCCATGTCGATTATCGGAAGAGCCTGAAAACCTTAAAACTCTGGACCTCACTTCGCAATTTGCTTCAAGCAGTTCACACCCAACGCCACCCTCAAGAAACCAACTACAATGCGCGTCTGCTACATCACCTTGCTGATTGCGACCGCATTCCTCGCAAGCTCCTGCGGCGCCTCTGCCGCCACGAACTTGGACCAGACGCAACTGGCGAAAATGACGTCAGTAGACGCTGTTCAACCGATCGAAGCAAGCACCAGCCGGTCCCTTCGACGCCGCAAGAACTACGAGGACGAAGAGGCTGTCGAGGAAGAGAGAAACGGGTTTGAAAACCTCGCCGCCAGATTGAACTCGAAATTGCTGCCGACGATCCGGCAGGTTGCAAACATGGATTTAGGCCCAGCTGCTCTCGCCTTGCAGCAATTGCGCGTCTCTTTTGACGACCGCTTGGCTATCCAAGCGTTGCTTAAGCTGAGCAAGAAAGATCGCAAGGCCGTATTGTTGCTGATTAAGTAGATGGTAGGAGGCACCTCTTGGCCTCATACCAGTAGTGAATACAGCAGTGAATATATGTACGTCAAGGAAATACACAACAACTTTGCTTGTGGTCATACCGTTTTTTAAATTCCTACAGGTATATGTCGGCCTACGGGAGCTTCTCCGCAGCACGTTAAAATGGTTGTCCGCATCCACCACAGCGTCGAAAACAAGTGCCTCCGGTCGTGTTCATACCGCCGCTGCAGAAGCTCAAGTTATACTCGTGTTGCTGCCTCGACCAAAAGTCGAGTGCGAAGTCGTCTGTTCTTCCTGCACACATAGTATGGGTCTCCCCAGTTAGTGACTAACTGTACTGACTAACTTAGTCAGTACAATGCAAAACTCACTTCGGTCCTCTACAAGGACCGAAGTCGGCCATTACCACGCAGCGTCGTCCATAGACCTCGTTCTGTGTAATTTTTATTCTCAGATATTTAGAAGTGAAAGACATTCGATCTCTCCATAGCCGAATGCGAGAATAGTTGAGATTAGAGGGGGAGGAACCCGACAATAACGATTTTTTTTTCACGTTTTAAGTACTTCCGGTCTGGAGGGTTAAACCCCAAATAGAAGGCCGTATTAACCCCCAATCTAGGGCTGTCCCTCCTTCCTCTGCGTAGACGTCGTCGTGCGCGAGTATCGTCAAGTGGGGGCTCTCGGCCACGTTGAGGACGAGCTCAAGTCCCTTCTGGATGTGTCCAAGGTCCTGTCCGTGGCCGTCGCAGCTCAGAATCAGCCGCTGGATTCGCAGTTCTTAGCGCTGCTAGAGCACGCTGAAATGAGAGAGACTCATTGAGCCACCTCACCACTTCCAAGTATCCATTGGCGGCCGCTCTTTCCAGCCCACGTCGCGTGCACCGATTCCCCATTACACTGTCCAGATACTGCACCACATGCATGTGATTCTGGGCCACTGCAGCGTCCATGACGCTCCATCCGAAGGAGTACGGGCCTTTCATCTCGCAATACCATTGCACCAAGTCCAGGCGGCCATCGGCTGCTGCATGGGCAATGGCGTCTTGGCTCTCCACCACTGCGTCGTTCACCATTTTGTTGCTGAAATTGTCATACAGAAACTGTAGCATCTGCAAATTCCCACTGTAAATGGCAGCACGCTCCACGCCGTGGAACTTCTCCTTGGGGTAGTATTTGGCGCGTAGCCATCTGACACTAGCGAAAAACCCTCGAGCGGCTGCGTTGTTTAACGCCGTTTCGAACTGGAACTGTTTATAACTGCGCTTTAACTCCAAAGACCAGTGCTGCTGCACTCACAATGAGTCTCGTTACTACGAGATCAGAACCTTCCGGTCGCTGGAAAATGCCATTGCAGGAGGGCATCTGAGTATTGTACAGTATGTGATGCAGACGGTGGAAGTAGCCTATACGTCGTGGATTTAACCCTTCTGCGAGCCTCATGCGCCCTTTGGGTATGTTTTTCATTTAGGTACGAAAACATGCTGCCCTTCTAGTCGAAATCGTACTTTAATGGAGTCTCAGAATTTCTACCAATAATCGCACTTTGTATTGTTAGGACTGGGGGTATTTTTTAAGCTACGTCGTTTTTTATTTGGATGCTAGCATAAACTTCCTGCCGAACAAGAACTGTCTCTCTCTGCCGTTCCTTTGGGGCCACTCCCTCCCTCCTGCCGCCTCCCCCCTCCCTACCTATAGAAAGGTAAGATATATGCGTGTATTCGTTATCCACACATAGGACTAATGAGAACTACATTCACAGACGACGAGGACAAGCTATTGGTTCAAATCGCTGCTCAGTTCGAGAAAGAAGGCCTCAGAGTCACATGGGCATATGTGGCTCGACGTATGCAGACATTGTGGTCTTCTAAGGAGCTCCGCCTCCGTGTGGAGAGCCTCAAGCGCACCTATGGCAACGCCTTGCGGGACTTCCCGCGTTGTTTGTTCGGTGGACTACAGGCGTGTCCACGAACCGGTCGAGTAGCTGAAGTACTGCCCTCACTTCCGACTACGGTTCTGCCAGCCACTCAGCGTGGTGACCCCGATACAGGACAGCGAAGAGCGACACGTGGTGCCGGTAGGGAAGCTGCCACAGCCGACGACGGTACGTATGGCTGGCGCGGTGAGATGAAACTGCTGGTGGTCTCTGACGTTGTATGCGTGAACATGTTGCAGGTGGAGCCCGTCGTACAGAAGCAGCAGGACATCGAGGTGCTGCTGGTCGGGGAGCTGCCGCCGACGACGAAGGTGCGTGGGGCTGTGCGGAGAGGTGAAGCTGCAGGCGGTCTCAGACCTTGTGTGCGTGAACATGTTGTAGGATGAGAGCGTCGTGCAGAAGCTCCCGTAGGAGCTGAGCGTGCTCGTATTGTTGCTGGCGTTGTGATGGAGCTGGACGTGCATTTAGTGGAGAACCCGCTCGTGGTTCTGTTGC